>JAODAL010036868.1:0-41113 GCA_025379985.1 Phyllomedusa bahiana
ATTTATGCCGCACGCGCTGAGCGCCGAGATTTCAGTGCGCCGCTCTCTCCATAACTACAATGGAGAAGTAGCTCGCGCTCTGATTGGCTGGGATAGCCAAGCCCTCGATAGCTCAGCCAATCAGCTCTTTTCTGTTTTTTTACTGTATTTTGAACTGTCCCGCCTTGGATTTTGATTGGTCAAAACTTCTCCATAGGATATAATGGTCTTTGTTGCTCCTATTCTGATTGGTCAATAGTTCTCCATAGGTTTTAATGGGACACTGTCGCTCCTATTCTGATTGGCTGGTTTATGCCGACCAATGAGAAGAGCTTAAACAATTGAATTACTGTATTTCCCGGCAATTCTCTCTATTGCAATTCCTTATGTAGCCCGTCTCTGGCGACAAACGCGTTGTTAGGATTTTATTAATGTATGTTTATAGAAGGTTTCAGCTCTTTTTCAGAGAATATTTTACACTTAATAAAAATGATTTTTTTAGTCATACTCCATGCCGCACGGCGCTGAGAGCCGAGATTGCATGTCGCCGATCTCTCCATAGACTACAATGGGAGAAGTAGCTCGCGCTCTGATTGGCTGGGATAGCCAAGCCCCCGCTAGCTCAACCAATCAGCTCTATTCTGCATTTTTACTGTATTTTGAACTGTCCCGCCTTTGAATTTGATTGGTCAATAGTTCTAAATAGGTGGGTAGTGTTCGTTGTCGATCCAAATCTTATTGGCTGAGCTAGCCAAGCACCCAGCTAGCTCAACCAATCAGCTCTTTTCTGCATTTATTTACTGTAATTTTGAACTGTCCCGCCCGTTGATTCTGATTGGTCAATAGTTCTCCATAGGTTTTAATGGTTCAATGTCGCTCCTATTCTGATTGGCCGGTTTATGCCGACCAATGAGAATGGCTTTCAGAATTTGAATTACTGTATTTCCCGCTAATTTCCTATATCCTAATTCTTGAATTAGGATATTGGAAAGTGATTTTGTTTTATGTATTTTTTGTTTTTAAGGTTTCAGCTCTTTTTCTGAGAATGTTGAACGCCTTTATAAAGGCGATTTTTGATTCATACTCCGCACCGACATGTGGAATCATTTATCGCTGTTTTCCAGCCTGTCTCGCATCAGAACAGATTTTCGGCGCGGTCCCGCACGGCGCCTAAGTCCCGCACTGCGCCCATGTCCCCGCACTGTGCCCCACACACTGGCGAGGCACAGGGAACTTTTCCCCGCATGTACGAGTGCACCTCCTCGGACGGCGAATCTTCGGCGCAGCGCCGCACTGCGCTTCAGTCCCCGCACTGCGCCTAACACACTAGCGAGGCGCGGCGGACTTTTGCCCGCATGTATGAGTGCACTACCTCCGGCTGCGAATCTCAGGCGCAGCGCCGCACTGCGCCTCAGTCCCGCACTGCGCCTAACACACTGGCGAGGCGTGGCGGACTTTACATAGGATGTATGAGCGCGCCCCGGCCCCGACATAAATCAGGCTCAGATTTCACCGGAAAACTAGCGGAAAAGCGCGCCCCGACCCGGCGAGCTTTATACATGTCGCCCAAAAATCTTATAATTGTCACTTTTCCAGCACCTCCCTCACTGCCCCCACCTCTGTACAAGCTTTTCATTGGTGGGAGAGAAGGTACAGGCCATAGCTTAGAGGTACAGTCTCCTAGAGTGGTGGGGAGGAACAGACAACTAACCCCTTGGAGATTATGCTACAGCTATGGCCTTTACCCCACAGATTCATATTACCAGGTTAGTAGACCCCTATTAGATAGGTTGGTAGGCCTTGGGTTGGTAGGTTGGTATGCTCCAGGTAGGTAGGTAGGCAGCAGTTAGACCCTAGTGAGGTAGGCAGTACATAGGCCCCAGGTAGGTAGGCCATAGTTAGATATATTGGCCCTAGGTAGGCAGCCTCCAGGTAATTAGGTAGGCTGTAGATAGGCCCAGTAGCTCAGTAGGCTGTTGCTAGGCCCGGTAGCTAGGTAGCTAGGGAGTAGTTGGGTCACAGGTAGACTGTAGGTGGTCACAGGTAGGTAGGCTATCGTCAACTATCCTATAGTCAATATCGTCAACATAGACTTTAATGGTCATCGGCGATAATCTGTTATCGACTATCTGACAACACTAGTGATGAGCGATTGCGTCAACTATCATCATCGGATCGATATTCGATATAGTCAGTTATCATGCCGATATCCGATAGTCGATAACAGATTATCGCCGATGACCACTAAAGTCTATAGGAGAGGAACAACAGCTTAATTCTTACACCCAAACAGGGGTGGAGAAGCTGGAATTAACATCCACAACAGTAAACTGGATATGTGCTACATCTTAGGCAAGACAATAAGGCAACAAGAGTCACAGAAAAAAAACTCACAGACTATTCACTATCCCTGTCCTGTACCACAGCAAGACCTTTAAACCTGCATGACCCACAAATTAAAAAGTGCCAGAAGGTAGTATTATTTGAACCATCATTTTAGTTAAACTGGACATTGACTATACCTGTTCTGTCCGCAGCATAACCCTCAAACCTGCATGACCCACAGTTTAAAAAGTGCTTAAAAAGGAGTCTTTGAACCACCATTTTAGTTGAACTGGATATTGACTATGCTTGTCCTGGACCGCAGCATGACCCTCAAACCTGCATGACCCACAGATTAAAAAGTGCCGGAAAAAGGAATCTTTGAACCACCATTTTAGTCTAACAGGACATTGACTATGCCTGTCCTCGACCGCAGCATGACCCCTAAATCTACATGACCCACAGATTAAAAATTTCCAGAAAAAGGAGTCTTTGAACCACCATTTTAGTTGAACTGGACATTGACTATCCCTGTCCTGGACCAAAGCATGAACTTTAAACAGGTCTGACCCACAGATTAAAAAGTGCCGGAAACAGGAGACTTTGAATCACCATTTTAGTTGAACTGGACATTGACTATACCTGTCCTGGACCGCAGCATGACACCAAAACCCGCATGACCCACAGATTAAAAAGTGCCTGAGAAAGGAGTCTTTGAACCACCATCTTAGTTGAACTGGACATTGACTATAGCTGTCCTGTACCACAGCATGACCCTCAAACCTTCATGACCCACAGATTAAAAAGTGGCGGAAGAAAGTAGTCTTTGAAGCTGTATTTTAGTGAAATGGACATTGACTATCCTTATCCTGTAACGCAGCATGACCCAAAAACCCGCACAGGTGCCCTTATGGACCATCAGCAGAAAATTTCTCAATAAGAAATAAACTTTATAAAAACAACTAGTTTTCCAATACTGCTGCGGCTAGAGGTACTTGCCATTCTACTGGTGACATTGTTCCACCGTGACATTAGAATGTGAAGCAAACAAAACAGATGTCCCCAGAAGGTCAACGAGGCCTGTCTGAAAATCCTGCATTATACTGTCAAATGGGTTGAAGGAAATTACTGATCAAGGCAGGTGAGGCTGTAAATGTGGATCACGCAGGTTCAGCTAGAAGGGCCGGAGTTACAGTGAGTGCGGTGAGAGCCAGGGATGGTGTTCGTCATCTATTAAGATGCAGGTTCAGCTGGCAGGACCGAAGTTACAGTGGGTGCGGTGAGAGCCAGGGCTGGCGTCCATCATCTATTAACATGCAGGTTCAGCTACCAGGGCCCAATTAACATGGCAAAAATGCCCTTATGACTAATGAAAACAGCTGTGCTGAAGCAGAGTGCAGAAGCGGAAAAACAGATGTCTGTTTGAAACCACATTTTTTATATTACGACCTGTAGTATAGCTGTATTTCACAGCAACATGCCCCCAAAAATTTTAAACATGACCCTTTGTCCACTGTTGACAATTGTGAAGAACAAATGTCCATTAGAAACCAATTTTTTTAAAATAGGACCTGTAGTATAGCTGTATTTCATAGCAGCATGACCCAAAAAAATTATAAAAATGACTTCTCAGCCACTGTTAAAAATTCTGAGGGAGAAATGACACTTAGAAGCCACATTTCTGCTCCAAAGGAACTTGATTATAGCTGTATCTCTCACCATGACCCCAAAACCATTGACAGTGTGAAACATTTTAAAGATGAAGTGAGTAAATGGAATATGTTTTTTTCATGAAACTTTGTACAATTGGTGTCTTTTACAGTCTCCTCACCGCAAAACCTGCAAATTGACCTTTTGGGAACTGAGGATAAAAATTGCAGTAAAAAAATTATCATTTTAAAAAAATTCATTCAAGAGGACCATTTCTGTTTGAAGAGGAATGTGAAGTAGACCGGCAATAAATCGGTGACCTCGGCAATTGGGGTCAAAACATCATCAGAGATCCATGCCTAATTCATCTTGATGAAAGTCAAACGATCCACATTATCAGTAGAAAGTCGGATGCGTTTGTCTGTAATGACTCCTCCAGCTGTGCTGAAGTTCCGCTCAGATATGACGCTGGCTGCTGGGCAGGACAACACTTCTATGGCGTGGCAAGCGAGCTCAGGCCATTCATCCATTTTGGATACCCAGAAGTCGATTGGGTCCGGAACAAATCCAAAAACATCGGTGCTGAGACGCAGATAGTCGTGCACCATGATCTTAAGCCGGTCTCTGTGTGTTGTATGTGTGCCCTGCATTACATGCGTTGGTGAGGGGGTAAATAAGGATTACCAGAGGTCACCCATTAGGCTTCTGCCACAATGCCTGCTGCTGCAGCTACTTGGCACTCTACTGCTGTCACATTGCTGACGTTGTTCCACCGTGACATTTGAAGAACGTGAAGCAGATGCAACAGATGTCACCAGTTAATCAATCAGCACGGTCTCCAATTCCTGCATTGTTTTTTTTCATGAAACTGTGTACAATTGGTGTCTTTTACAGTCTCCTCACCACAAAACCAACAAAATGACCTTTTGGGAAATGAGAATAAAAATTGCAGTTGTAAATGATCATTTTAAAAAAAATTTTTTAAGAGGACCATTTCTTTTGGAATGTGATGTAGACCGGCAACTAATAGGTGACCTCGGCAATTGGGGCCACAACATCATCAGAGATCCATGTCAAATGATCCACGTTATCTGTGGAAAGCCGAAAGCATTTGTCTGTAATGACTCCTCCAGCTGTGCTGAAGGTCTGCTCAGATATGACGCTGGCTGCTGGGCAAGACAACACCTCTGTGGCGTGGTGAGCGAGCTAAGGCCATTCATCCATTTTGGATACTCAGAAGTCGATTGGGTCTGGAACATATCCAAAATACATCGGTGTTGAGACGCAGATAGTTGTGCACCATGACCTTAAGCCAGTATCTGTGTGTCGTATGTGTGCCCTGCATTACAAGTGTTGGTGAGGTGGTAAATCAGGATTGCCAGAGGTAACCCATTAGGCTTCTGCCACAAAGCTTTCTGCTGCTGCTGCCGCTATGGCTACTTGGCCCTCCACTGCTGTCATGTTGCTGATATTGTTCCACCATGACATTTGAAGAACGTGAAGCAGACGCAACAGATGTCTCCAGTTGATCAATCAGCACGGTCTCCAATTCCTGCATTTTACTCTCTATTGGGTGGGTGGAAGGAAAGTGCTGAGTTTTGTTTTGTACCGGGGATCGAGGAGGGTGGCCACCCAGTAACTGTTGTTCATTTTGATGGCCTTAATGCGAGGATCATGTTGGAGGAAATGGAGCATCCAAGCACTCATGTGAGAGATGGAGCCTTGATTTCCCAAGCCTCTGGGTCAAGGGGCACTAACAAACTGATCTTCCTCATCTTGCTCCACCGCCTTAAATCCGTGCCAACCTCTTTCCAAGGCATGGACATTGGTAACATCGGTGCCCAGGAATACCTCATCCTCCTCCTCCGCTTCCTCCGCCTCAGCTTCAACACAGCCCTGACTTGCCTCAGAAGCTGTAACCTGAGAGCTGAGGCGCAACCTTGCACCATCCCTGGACCCCGAACCACCGCCTAATGAAGACCGAGAAAGTTGTGAAACTGTGGGGCCTTCTGGATTTGATGGAGATAAAGTCTCTGTGTCCGCATCTTTTCCCCTTCCTCCTCCTCCCTTGGGGACTGCTTTTTCGGGGTCCAACCTTGTTCCAGAACAAAGATCACCCAATGCTCAAGCTAAAAAAGGGGCATTGTCGCACGACCATTTGGTGCTTCTTAAAAACTGGCGGGGATGTGCAGACTTTTCCAGCCCCACCCCAGTGGCTCAACATCCCAGGTCCGCACACTGTTGTCGGGCCATGTGTCACTTCGTACTGCGAAAGGGCTTTTTTGTGCTCCCCACATTGTGGAGCGGGTGGGGTTTTAAATTCCAGGTGTTGCCTGTCAACACTGAGGGGTTTGACGGGGAGGCCAAGCTGACACGTAAGGCAGCCACCGGGAGAAGCGGGTGGAATGGGGGAAGTGTGACTAAACCCTGGGCCTTCCCTCAGCGGGGGTAGCGTTTTAAAAATTTTCTGGACGACAGGTTCTATTTGCCAGGAAAGGGGATGTGCCCACCTACCGATTTTAAAGGGCGGCAAGTTTTCACCGTTTCACACCACTTTCCCGGCACAAGGTTCTTGTCCCCCAGCCGGCTCTTCGTTCAAAGAGCCTCCACAGCTCCTGACTTTTGTTGAGGGTCCCCAAACAGATTAATTTCGCACAGCTTTTTTCTCTGGGCCGTGATACTACCAGTGGCCTTTTGGGGGAAAAATCCTGCCCCATCCCTGGGGGTTTTGAAGAGCTCGCCGTGCCTTAGAGCCCCGTCCCCCCAAAAGACACCCCGTCACCCTGAGCTTTTACAGAGATAAGCCCTGGCTGTGCTTATAGTCCTTATCAGGGTCAGTTGGACTTTTCCCAACACAGATGCAACACAACGCGCTTGAGATTTTAATGACATGGGGCTGGCCGGGGCGGGAGTTTTTCTGGTATTGGGGACAGGCAAGTCCAACGGGGGGAAAACCCATCTGTTCCACCACCAAAAAGGCGACTTTTTCCAAGGCCAAAAACCTAGCAAGCCGACATCAGGTTTTGGGTTTGGGTGGTTTTGGGGTTTAAAAGTTTTTTTTGCTCCCAAACCGGGTAACAAAGGGCGGCTGTTTGAAGGGCCGCTGTAGGCTGCGGGGTAAAAATGTTGGAAGGAAAAGGGGGTGGTGTGCCCTTGGTGGTGCTGGTGGTACTCCGGCTGGGGAGTTAAAAATGGGGGGCGCCCCGGCTCAGATGTGAGAGACTGGGCGATGGGGAACGCTTGGTCTTGAAGTGGGGAGGAGGGGGAACGGAGACAGAGGGTGCATGGTTGGGAAGCCCAGGACCGGTGTGGCCTTTTTTCGGCAAGTATTTCCTCGATTTTAATCATGAATTTCACTGCATGTGACAGAATGTTGGGGGCGTTAAACACCCACATTCTTCCCTCTACGGGTTCGTTTACGCAAAAGGGGATATATATCGCTGGGTGAATCAGCGCTTGGTTGAAAAAGACAAAGGGTAGGGTCCGGACCTTTTCGACGGGGATAAGCGGGAGCGGTGTTTCCGTTATCAGGGGTGGCGGGGAAAAAATCAGCCGACTTGCTACCCCCCTTCCTTTTTGAGGCGGGAACCGTACTGAAAATACCCCCATTGTCTTCCTGCTCGTCCACTGATGAAACACTTGCAAGCAAATTCTGCTGAAAAGACATTGGGTCCCCAAAGTCGCATCATCACATCTCAACACAGGGCTTCCCGTCCGACATTTAATCCTGGGGCTGAGGTACAAGCAACAGGGACTGCAAGGGTTGCCGACCGCCCCTTTTTTTCCGAAAGATGGGGAAAAAAGCATTCAAATCCCTCTAAATTTTTAAAAGCCAACAGGGTTTAAAACAGAATTGTTTCTATAAAATTCTGTGAAAAAGCGGTCTGGTGGAAAAATAACACCCAAAAAACATGTTTTCCCCAGTCCCCGAGATTTACAACTGCCCAATAGGACTAGCAATTGACACTTTTCAACAAACTATCGTACAAATGAACAATTAGCACCAAACTGAGACACACTGAGTGAAATAGAAGTATTAAAATGTTATATGGATTAGATATGGCGGTTTTGCCACCCCTGACAACAGGCGGCAGTTACTATGAAATATTGTGTAAAACAATTTGCGTACAAGTGCACGATTAGCGCCAAACTGAGATGCACTGAGTGAAATAAAAGTATAAAAAAGTTATATGGATTAATATGGTGGCCTTTGCACCACTGACTACAGGTGCAATTTACTATGAAATATGTATAACACAATTTGCGTACAACTGAACTCTATGCGCCAAACAGACAAATGGACTGCAATAAGAGTATTTAAATTTTATATGGATTAATTTGCTGGCCTTTGCACAACTAACTACAGGCGCAATTTACTATAAAATATATTTAACACAATTTGTGTACAACTAAGCTCTCTGCGCAAAACAGAACCAGGGACTGCAATAAGAGTATTTAAATGTTATATGGATTAATATGGCGGCCTTCGCACCATTGACTACAGGCGCAATTTACTATAAAATATGTATAACACAATTTGCGTACAACTGAGCTCTCTGTGCCAACCAGACGCACGGAATGCAATAAGAGTATTGAAATGTTATAAGGATTAATATGGCGGCCTTTGCACCACTGCGCTATTTGCGCTATTTACTATAAAATATGTATAACACAATATGCGTACAACAGATGCACGGACTTCAATAAAACTATTTAAACGTTATAGGGATAAGTTATTTATTCCCATTTTTTGGGAACACTGACGCATTGATTCCAATAGAACTGTAAAAACAAAAGGGACAATTTCACCTCCTATCAGAGGTCTGCTGGCCAAAAAAGTGGTAAAAAACAATGTTTTTTCAATTCAAGGACACAGAACACACTGAGCTGCACAATATATCTCTTCCTTTCAAAAGCCTCTCCTCCTGAAACTTTGAGATTATTAGTTCACATGTTTTGATCAAAACATGTTTAAGCCACCCCCGAGTATCAACGGGATCTCAAAGCGGGTGGTCCTACTCTATTTTTACCTCTCATTTGAGTCCAATTTAGACTACTCATTTGGGTCAACAAACCTCCATAATCCAGAGAGAAAAAAAGCACCAGCCTCATAAGCATACTGCACTGATCTAGCAACCTGTGGAGGTGGGCGGGGTGCAAGAAACCAAAATGGAGGTATCCATTCCTCCCTATATGAATTAAAAGCAATATATGCCAAATGCAACGTATAGTTCTGCAAAAAACAACATTTCTGAAAAAACACAATGTGAACCTGGGTGCCACTGGCATGATTGTGGCATATATATTGTGGAGGTTTAGCATCAGGTAGGCAAGCAGGGCTTCCACTGACAGAAACAGTGACACGAAAATTAGTTCAAGTTCCAGGCGCTGCTTGGGTTTATTAGGCAGAACTTTAACAGAAAACAAAACAAGCCTTAACTTTAGGCTGAACAGAAATAAACGCCTGCTCGGCTGAGCGCTGGCTACACACAGTATACCCTAAACTATACTTAAAAGCAAAACAGCGTCGGTTACTCACAGAAAGGGTTTTCCTCAGAGTGACACCAGCACCAAACACATGCCTGTAGGTTCAGGCTTTATAGGCCTGAGACCAGCCTCACCTGGGGCGTGGGAGTGGCCACCCACCCGGCTCTTTGACCACTCCAGAAAAGCCGACCCAGACACAAGCGGATTGGAACATAGCATATTGCTACTGACACACAAGAATGTCAGCTTCCCTTCACCGAGTCCATGCCCCTCGGTGACACGCATCTGCCCAGGTACCGCCAAAGGGCAGCATGGGAGAGTACTCTTGGGAAATATATTGCTGTCAACTATTCCCCCTGGTCATTGTTCACATACCTCCCCCTCTGTTCGAAACCTGTGGGGTCGGGACAAACTGGCCACCATACATGCGTTCTGGACAGAGCATCAGCAATTGCCTTGAAGTTTACCCGCTCTGTGTTCCACTGTAAATTTATAATTTGCAGAGTAAGGAACCACCTTGTGACCCTCGCATTTCTCTCCTTTGCCTGAGACATCCATGTTAGCGGAGAATGATCGGTAATTAACTTGAAGCGGCGACCTAGAAGATAATACCTCAGGGCTTCAAGGACCCATTTGATGGTCAAAAACTCCCGCTCAACAAATACTATAATTTTTCTCGCTGGTGTGGCTTCCTCCCTCAGATATATGACGGGATGCTCCTCTCCCCTACTTCTTGGGAAAAGAACTCCTCCCAGTCCAACATCAGACGCATCCGTTTGTACCATGAAGTCCCTCTTAAATTCGGTGTGACCAACCCCGGGATGTCTGTAGAGGGTTTTGTTTCAACTCTTGGAATGCCTTTTCCGCCTCTGGGTTCCACTTGACCATAACAGACTTGCTATGCCTAGTTACATCTGTTAGTGGTGCTGCTATACTGGTAAAATTTTTAACAAAGCGCCGATAATACCCCACAATACCTAAAAAAGCTCTCGCCTCCCTTTTTTTTTTGTGGGTTGTGGACAGCCTTGTATTGCTTCAATTTTATTAACTTGAGGTTTTATGATACCCCTGCTTATTATGTACCCCAGGTACCGGGCTTCCTCAAGCCCTAGGGCACATTTTTTGGGGTTTGCGGTAAGTCCCACTTCTCTAAGTGAACCCAGTACTGCCTGTACCTTTGGTAGGTGGCTTTCCCAATCCTCACTGAAGATATAATGATATCATCCAAGTATACCGAAGCATACTGACGAAGGGGTTTTAGGATGACATCCTTTTATCTTTGAAAGGTTGCTGGACCCCCAAATGCAACCCGAAAGGTAAACAGACTACTGGAACAGTCCATCTGGTGTAGAAAAAGCGGTCTTTCTTTGGCCCTTTCTGTGAGGGGAATTGCCAATTAACCTTTAGTTAGATCTAGGGTGGAGAAGTACCTGGCATGGGCCAAAAGTCTCTCAATTAAAATTCTTTAAAACCCTTGGCATGGGTAAGCGTCAAATTTTGATACCTCATTTTAGTTTCCGGAATTTCATTACAGAATCGAATGAGCCATCCGGTTTTGGTATCAGCACGATAGGGCTTAACCATTCAATGTGGGACTCCTCAATTACCCCGAGGTCTAACATTTTCCTGACCTCCTCAGATATGGCTTGTCTACGCGCTTCAGGGACCCGGTAAGGTTTTAAATGGACCTTTACCCCCGGTTCTGTTATGATATCATGCCTTATGACATCTGTACGCCCAGGTAGCTCTGAAAACACGTCCTTATTTCTTTGTATGAACTCCCTGGTTTCCCTTGTTTTTGAGATTTTCGACAGCGAGTCTGGACACACACCTCTGGAGGGGCACTACAAGGGGCACTCACAGCAGTCAGGGTCTCTCTGTCTTTCCACGGTTTAATCATTTGACGTGGTACAACTGTTCTGGCTTCTGTTTTACCGGGCTGGTATACCTTATAATTCACGTCTCCACCTTTTTAATCACTTCATGGCCCTTGCCATTTTGCTAAAAACCTGCTCTCTACAGTAGGGACTAATATTAACACCCGGTCGCCTGGGTTAAAAGCTCCGTACCTTGGCCGACTTATTGTATACACGGCTTTGAGCCTCCTGTGCCTGCTGTAGGTGTTCCCTGACTATTGGCATGATGGCAGGATCCTATCTTGCATTTGGGAGATGTGTTCAATCACACTACGGTAGGGGGTGGACTCCTGCTCCCAGGTTTCCTTTGCGATTTCCAGGAGGCCACGTGGACGTCTACCATAAACCAACTCAAAGGGCGAAAACCCAGTGGACGATTTGGGGAACTTCCCGGACGGGAGAACATTAAATAGGGCAAAAGACAGTTCCAGTCTTTCCCGTCCTTACTAACCACCCTCTTTAACATGCTTTTTAACGTCTTGTTGAATCTCTCTACAAGACCATCTGTTTGGGGGTGATACACAGATGTACGCAAGTGCTTAATGTTCATCAGTTTACATAACTCTCTAGTGACCTTGGACATAAAGGGGGTCCCTTGATCTATAAGGATCTCCTTTGGTATGCCAGTACGGGAGAACATATAAAACCAGCTCCTTCGCAATGACTCTGAGGAGGTATTTCGCAAAGGAACGGCCTCAGGGTAGCGTGTGGCTTTAGTCTTACTACCCACCAATATATATTGATGGCCTCTGGCGGGATTTTACTAAGGGGCCCCTACTAGATCCATCGCGATCCTTTCAAAGGGTACCTCGATTATAGGTAGCGGCACCAAAGGACTCCTGTAATGGGGCATAGGAGCTGTAAGTTGACACTCTGGGCAGGACTCGCAGTACCATTTTACCTCCCCATGTACCCCTGGCCAGAAAAACCGTTGGAGAATACGTTCTGTGGTTTTCTCGCTACCTAGATTACCTCCAGACATTTCTTGTGCGCTAGGTCCAAGACCATTCTCCTGTAAAGGCTAGGGAACCACCAGCTGTTCCACCACCTCCCCTATGACTCTGTCGACCTGGTACAGCAGCTCTTGATTGACTGCCAGGTGGGGGAACCACTTGTCAGCCCCGGGGTATCGCGGTTCCCCATTCACAACCTTTACATTTTTTCTGGCCTGTGCCAAGGTGGGATCTCGGAGCTGAGCAGTCCCGAAATTATCTGGTGAAACCTCCAGGTCAGGCATAGCTGCCACCTCCTCCTGGTCCTCAGTCTCACCTGCAAGTTCCGCTAGGGGAAATTTATCATTACTTCCTGTGGTCACCCCTACTGCCTGAAACTGTAGCTTCGGTGTCAAATGGTTCAGGGTTAACAGGACCAGTATTAACATCATCATTGACATTTACAGTACATGACATATTCTTACTCCACAAGTCCCAAAATAGGGGGAAGACTCTCCCCAGAATCACGGTGTGCATAAGGGTCCTCACCACACCCACCTTATGTGAGGCAACACCACCAGAAGTCTCCAGTTTTACTAGGGCGGTAGGGTACTCTTTGGTGTCCCCATGTATTTCACAGGCCCCTATCACCCCGTCCCGTAAATGAGTTAGGGTCAACCAGGTGGCGTGCACTAGTGTGGGCCAAACTCCCGAGTCCAGTAAGCAGTTACCGGGTAGTCGTTCACCTTGATGTGACACGCTGCTGATCAGTTTCTGGCACAGTCCCCTGCGGAGCAGACAGCCGTGCAAAAAAATGACCTCCGCCTAGCTGAGTCACAAATTCCATATACTCTACAGTGAGGGGACAGTTTTTTCGGCCCATATGGCCAAGGCCATGACACAGCCCACATCGGCCCCGGGCCCGGTCACCTGGAGACTCCGGCCTATGCCGGCCTGTCCATTTGGGGCACGTCCTCTACCCCACAACCCCCTCGGGGCCCCTTCCCATTGGGACACTCTGTACCCCCCTTGGATAAGGAACAGTCTTACCAGTCATTCCGGCCGACTTGCTGTTAGCGGGGTTGGGGCGTCCATGAGGTACGGCTTTGCAGTAAGGGCCTCGTGGCCTTGTACCTCTCGACGAGGTTAACGAGGTGCCACACATCTTTGGGGTCCCCTTGTCCTACCCAGCGCTGGATCTCTGTGGGCAACGAGTGGATAAACTTATCCAGGACCACCTTCTCGACCATCGCGCAGGGTAGATTCCTCCAGCCTGTAACCCTTTTTCACCAGATGTACCAGGTCATACAATTGGGAGGGGAGGGGGTAGGTGCTCAGAAAAGGTCCAGTTATGCACCTGGCAGGCCCACACATGGAGGTTCACTCCTAAGCGAGCCATAATCTCGCCCTTCAACTTGGTATAGTCCTGGGCATCATGCTCGCTGAGGTCAAAATATGACTTTTGGGATTCCCCAGTCAGAAAATGTGCCACTACCTCCGCCCATTGTGCCACTGGTAGGTGCTCTCGCGCCTGCCACCCTTTCAAAGAGCGCAAGGTAGGCCTCGACGTCGTCCCGTGGGGCGTCATCTTCTGTAGCGATGTCTGTACGGCAGCAGGGTGGTGGGAAGAACTTGACGACCTCTGCACACTTTGTGGCCACGGGGTTGTACCTGCTCCCGCAGCTGGCGGTTAATGTGCTGCTGTTCCTGCAAGGCGAGTCGATTGGCCTTTATTAGCCAGTGCGTTGGTTTCCGCCTGGGCACGCATGGCCTCCTCATGCACTTTCTGCTGATTGGCTGTCATCAGCTGGAGACTGCTGTTGGCCTGGATGAGTTGCTTTACAAGTTCGTCCATCTTGGCCGTGTTTGGTGGCTGTGTAGTGGCAGCTTTTATCCAGGACATAGGATTTCAGCCTTATTCCGCCAGTTTCCACGAGTCGTTGCCCCTAGCAACGGCTGCAGCAAAAAAACGTGTATGACTCTTTTAATGTCTGATTGCCCGCATCCGAAGCACCATGTGGAGGTTTAGTGTCAGGTAGGCAAGCAGGGCTTCCACGGACAGAGACAGTGACACGAAAATTAGTTCAAGTTCCAGGCGCTGCCTCGGTTTATTAGGCAGAACTTAACAGAAAACAAAAACAATCCTTAACTTTAGGCTGAACAGAAATAAACGCCTGCTCGGCTGAGCACTAGCTACACACAGTATATCCCTCACTATACTGAAAAGCAGACAGCGTCTGTTACTCACAGCAAGGTTTTCCTCAGAGTGACACCAGCACCAAACACATGCCTGTAGGTTCAGGCTTTATAGGCCTGAAACCAGCCTCACCTGGGGTGTAGGAGTGGCCATCCACCCGGCTCTTTGACTACTCCAGAAAAGCCGACCCCGACACAAGCGGATTGGAACCGCTTATACTAAAAAAATGTCAGTAAACATAGTGCTACTGACACACAAGACTGTCGTCTTTTCCCCCCACCAAGTCCAGGCCCCCTCAGTGACACACATCTGCCCAGGTACCGCCTAAGGCAGCATAGGAGAGTACTCTTGGGGAAATATATCTGCCGTCAACTATTCCCCCTGTCACTGTCTCACAATATATATACACACATTCAAATACCCGTGGCACACCATCAGCTAAAAGGGCTATCAAACAAGACATGGAAACCTCTAAAGAAGAATTTATGCTATCTAAAGTACATGAAAAAAACTTTGAGATTCTTAGTTCACATGCTTTGATAAAAAAAAAATTTAAGCCACCCCCGACTATCAACGAGATCCCATTGATAGTCGGGGGTGGCTTAAACATTTTTTGATCAAAGCATGTGAACTAAGAATCTCAAAGTTTTTTTCATGTATTGCTGTACATCCTCCTCACCCCCCTCTATCCGCGGAGCTGATTGACTGGCCGCCAAAATGACAGGAAACGCTGAAAATGGCGCTTAAGTAATAGATTATCTGTAAGATTGTCACCTAAACTATTCCGTGATCGTAAATTTCCGATAAGCCTAAAAACCGTGCCAATTTCAACTTTTGGCGATAATATCGCTCATCCCTACTCATGAGCCATTGGGTACCAAAAATGTTTCATAATTTTGGCACAATTATTGATACAAAATAAGACAACTGATAAGGAGTCCAAAGTCTGACAGAAGTTCGAATCATACATTAACCATGCAATAAACTTAGCACATTCTGAGACTAAGTATGAAACAGTATTAGTAAATGTGATACATTACATGCAGAATTAAAAAAAAAATGACAGAAATAATTCCATGTATAAATTTAGCAAATAGAGTACAATGTATACAGTACCTCTCTAGAGTTTACAAGGTTAAGATTTTTCCCCCCAAATTCCCTGGTGATAAATTTAATTTTTTGAAAAACGACCTAAAAGTTTTTCTTTTTTAAGTAAGGTCTAAAATCCTAAATTGTCAAATAAAATTTGGAAAAATTTAGGATATTTTTAAAACTTAATTAACTCACCGGCCACTTTTTAGGTACAAGAAAGTAACGGGTTGGACCCCCTTTTCCCTTCAGAATTTTGCCCAATTCTTCGTGGTTAGATTCCACAAGGTGTTGCAAGAGGCCAAATTGGACCAAGGGGCCCAAAGGTGCCAAGAAATTTCCCCCAAACCTGACACCACCCAGCCTGAACCTTGTACAAGGCAGAATGGCCCCATGCTTTTTTATTTGTTTTTATGCCCAAATTTGCCCTACCCCCGAAATTCGCAGCAGAAACGAACTCATCAGACCAGGGAACGTTTTTCCAAATTTTCCCGCTGTCCCCAAATTTTGATGAGTTGGGCAAAATTGGAGCCTCAGTTTCCTGTTTTTAGCTGAAAAAGGGGTGGGCACCCGGTGGTTCTTCTGCTGCTGTAGCCCATCTGCCTCAAAGTTCGCCGCGTCGTTCAGAGAGCTCTTTTTGCCCCTGGTTGTAAAAGGGTGGCTATTTGAGTCACTGTTGCCTTTCTATAGCTCGAAAACCCTTCTGGGCCCATTCCCTTTGACCCCTGGCACAACAAGGGATTTCCCCCCAAGACTGCCACTCACTGGATGTTTTTTTCTTTTCGGACCATTCCGTAAAACCCTAAGATGGTTGTGCGGAAAATCCCCGGAGATCAGCGTTTTTTTAAATACTCAACCAACCCTTCTGGCCCCAACAACCATGCCACGTTCAAAAGGCATCAAATCACCCCTTTTTTCCCCCCTAGATGCCGGGTTTTTAAAATGCAGGGATTGTCTTGGGCCATGTTACTGCCTAAAGCACTGGAGTTGCCCCCCATGTGATTGGTATTTTGAAATTAAAGTGTTAACGGCGTTTTGGGCAGGTGTCCAATAAAGTGGCCGGTTTAGTGAAGTTTTTGGATTTAAAATAATTGTGCTTTTATCTGGCCAGAAAAGCTCTTTGAAAATCCCAAGTGTTCACTACGCACTTTGTTTCGACTTTACTTGCTAAGTATCTTGGGAAATCTTTTGGCCCTTATGGGTTTTTAAAAAGAAAAGATGGGTTCACCCTTTTTTCTAACAGAATTTTAAAAAAAGGGTTTTTCATTTTTTTTGAAGATGAAAAAAAGATTGATTTTAAAGCACAAAATTAGTTTTTTTTATTATTATCATTTTGAGCAAGAGGTTGTTTATTTTGCTATCAAACGTCTAATCTGTTTTCAAAAATTAGTTGTTAGAGAAGCTGTAAAATACAATATCCACACTTTGACTTTTTCAGCGACATGTATGAATGGGCTTTTCGCCTGTTTTTGGGAGTAAACATCGCCTCCCGGTCCGAATCCCCCCCCGTCGGAGCAGGGATGCGGGGTTTTGGCGCAACCCTTTCGCAATTTTTACTGACCCCCCAAAATGAAAGGGGGGGCAAAAGGGGGCGGTGTGGGGCGGTGTAGGGGGTTCCCGGGGCGGGGCGCGGCGCACCGAAAACCCCCCAGGCATGTTCCCATGGGGGGCTCGCCCAAGGGGCGGCGCCCTTTCAGCGCTTGGGGAACTCCCACAAGAGACCTAGTTTATTTTGGTTTTAAATGCTTTTTGGGCCCGGGGGCGAAAATGAACAAGAACCCGGGAAAATTCGAGGGAAACAGATAGAAGATGGCCAAAAAACTTTAAAACCCCGGGGCTCCCACCCCTTTTGGCGGGAATATGATTCCGAAAAATTTGGGTTTGTAAAGCTTTAAAAAAATTGTCAGAAAAGAGCTCAACCTCAAAAAAAAAAAAAATAAAAAAAACAAATCACTTTTCCAAAAATTAAGGGAAAAAGGGAATTTTTCAAAAAATTAGGAAATTGGAAAAATTTCCGGGAAATACAGTAATTCAAATTCTGAAAAAACTTTTTCTCATTTGGGCGGCAGAAACGGCAATAGGGAAAAGGGGGCGACAGTTAACCCTTTTAAAAAACCCATTGGAGAACGATTGACCAAACCCCCAAGAAACAACGGGGGGGCAGTTTCAAAATAAAAAGTAAAAATAAAAAAAAAAGAGACGATTGGTTGAGCTAGCGGGGGGTTGGCTAAACCCGCCAATCGAGCGCGAGCTTTCTTCCTCCCATTGTAGTTTTATGGGGTATCGGCGCCATGCAATCTGGCTCTTTAGCGACGTGCGGCAGGGGGTATGGGAAAAAAAAAATCATTTTTAAATTTTTTGTAAAATAACCCCCTGAAAAAGAAACTGAAACCTTCTATAAACATTCATTAATAAAATCCCAAAAAAACGCATTTGTCGGGCCGGACCCCGCGCAACATAAAAAATTGGGTTTTAGAGAATTTCCGGGAAACCCAGTAATTCAAAATTTTTTAAGCTCTTCTCATTGGTTTGGTTAAAAACCCGCCCAAAAAATAGGAGCGACGTTTTCCCATTAAAACCCCATGGAGAACTATTGGGCCAATCGAATAGGAGCAACAGTGGCCCATTCAACCCATGAAGGGGGTATTAAAACCCAAACAGAAAAGGGCGAAAAAAAGACCCATTATTTTTCCCCTAAAAAAAAAAAAAAAGGGGAAGTTTTTAAACCCAATTTTAAAATTTTAAAAGGGGGGCAGTTCAAAATACAGAAAAAATACAGAAAAAAGCTGATTGGCTGGCAAACGGGTTTGGGTTGCCCTTTCCCAGCCAATCGAAACGCGACTACTTCTTTCCCCCTTTTTGTCTATGGAGAGTTTGGGGCAATGCCCTCTCGGGGGGGTCAGCGCCGTTCGGCATGGAGTATGAAATAAAAAAAAATTTTATTAAGTGTAAAATTTTATCAATAAAGTGCTGAAACCTTCTTTTTAAAAAAAAAGCAACTTAAATCCCTAACAAAAGGGGAAATTTTTCGCCCCGGGGAAACCGGGGGCTCAAAAGGGGAAATTTCAATTTTGAAGGGGAACGCCCGGAAAAGGGAAAAAACAGTAAATTTAAATTGTTTAAAACTCTTTTGATTGGGCGGGAATTAAAACCCGCCAATAAAGGGGAAAATTTGGAGCGCCCGGGCCCCCTTATATCCTTTTGGGGAGAAAATTTACCAATTAGAAAAGGAGCGACAGGGTCCCAAATTTTTAACCCAGGATAAAAATTGACCAAAACAATTCAAAACGGGACAGTTCAAAAATACAGTAAAAAGGCAAAAAAAAAGAAACTAGCTGAATTTGGTTGAAAGGGGGGGGGGCTCACCCGCTTAGCCAATCAGAGCGCGAGCAAATTTCTCATGAGGAGTTCTATGGGAAAAAAAAATTTTCCGAGGAGCTCTGTGATTTTGGTAAGTTAAAAGAGGCGCCGTTTTTTGGACCCAATGGGGGAAACGAGCGTTTTTTCATATGGGTTTTTTTAATGCAATCTGAAATTTAAAAATACATGGCCTTAAAAAACAAAATTTTAAAAAACTACTTTAATTGTTCCCCCTTTTGTATATAAAAAGAATAAAAATATTGGGGGGAAAAGAAAAAAAAAAAATTAATTCAAAAAAAATCATTTTTTTTTCCCTTTTTTTTCGTTAGCCAAGGAAGGGGTCAAAATATGGGTTTCAACGAAAATAAAGGGAAAAAAACTTTATTTTATTGATGTAATATTTTTTTTTCCCTTTTCCCCCCATTATTATTATTTTTTATACACATCGGGACAACTTTGGGGAGTATTATCATTTTTTTCTTAAAGGGGAGATAAAAACAAGGGGGTTTAAAAACAATAATAAAATTTTAAATTTGAGGGCTGCTATACACCACCAAAATCACAGAACCCAAAGGAAGATTTCTTCTCAGATAAAAAAGATGGGCAACTAAAACATTATGGGTTGGGTTTTTATGGGTGACTTCAATACCCAGACATAAATTGGGAAAACGGGAAAACCCGGGGGCCTCAAAAAAGGTGTTTGTTTAGGTTATCAGGGCTTTTGGGCAATAAAATAAAGTAATTATCTTTTCCAAAAAGGTGCGCGGGGCCAACTTTAAAAGGGGAAAGGCCCCTTTTTGAATTAACATTTACTAACAGACCTGGCAGAAATAACAAAGGTTCGGTTCGGGGGATGGGGGGGGGGGGGGAACCCGGAAATAGTGACCACAATATAAATTTCATTTCCATTTAAACCTTTAAAAGAGTATTTTGTGGAGAACCCACAAGGATACAGAATTTCAATAATGCTAATTTTAATTTGCTTAGAGAGGCTCTAAACCACATTGAGGGGGACAAGGTGTTTAAGAATAAAAGAACAAAATGATTTTAAATTTGAGATTTATAAAAAACATCTTTAAGGCCCAATGTGGAGGTTTCAGGGCCTTATGGAAATAAAATGATTAGAAAAAAAAAAAAAAAATGTGGGGTCAACAGAGATGTTAAAGAGGCAAAAAAATACCAAAAAAAAAAGTGTTTCCCGCCTTAAATTTGGAGGGGCAGTGGGGGAGGCACTGAAAAACTGTAAGGAAAAATAATGATTTAAAAGGTTTGCAAAGGGGTGGAGAAAGAAAGGGCATTTGCCAAAAAGAGAAAACTACCTTTTTTTTTAACTATATAAATAGTTAAAAATTTAAAAATTTTGGGGTTGGGGCCCCTTGGGAAAAGGGAGTGAGGGAGGTATTGTGGAGGGGAAAAGAGGAAAAGTAAACCCATAAAAAAAAAATTCTCCACTGATTTTTTCCCAAAGGGAAAAAAAAACCCTTTCCCGTTGTGAAACAGGGGGGGAGGGAAACTTGGGAACTTTAAAAATTTCTTGGCAAACCCTAGGAAGAAGTGAAGCTTCCCCCCCTTTTAAGAAGATTTTTTAAAAATTTCCCAAAAAAAAAAGGTTTCCTTTTGTATACCTTCCATGTCCTGAGAAATTTAAAGGGGAAATTTATAGATAGGCCCTAGTTTAGTATTTATGGAAATGTTTTAATTTTGGGTATGTCTCAAAGGATTGGCGCATTTGAAAATGTGGGGCCAATATTCAAAAAGGGGGCCAAAAAAATGAACCCCCGGGAAACATAGGCCGGGTAAGTTTAAAAACCCCTATTGTAGGGAAAAAATTTTTTGGGCGGGTTTTTTAAGAGATGCTTTTCCCGGAGTATCTCACTGAAAATAAATGTATAACTCCTTTTTCCCGATGGGGGTTTTTTGAAGGATCGGTTTTGTCAAAAAATCTCCCCCACTTTTTATGGGGGTATTAGTTCTTTGAAAGGTTTGGGGTTTAGGCATTGGATGTTATATATCTAATACTTGGGTACATAAAAGGGGGTGTAAAGTAAAATGGGAATTTTCTTGGACTGGGGGAAAATATTTTGGGAAATAAATGGTAAAATGAAGGGTTAGGGGGATCCCTGTTTACTGTGGGTACCCCCATGATTTTTATTGGGGCCCCATTCCTTTAATATATTTTAAATTAAAAAATCTTTTCCAGGGAGAAATTTTACAAGGGAGAATTTTCAATTTTTTTCAATAAAACTAAGCTCTGTAATTTTAATCTACACAACAAGGTTAATGTTTTATTAGAAAGGGTCTGGATAAGTTGGAGGCCCGAGAAAAGAAATGGCAGATAAGGTTTAACACAGGTAACACAAGATTATGGGCCCTGGGGAGGAAAAAAAACCATTTCAAAAATTTAAAATGTTAAATTTAGGAAAAATACTGTGGGCATGGGGGAAGGACTAGAGAATCCCGGTGGACAGTTAAATTTATTGTAGCAGCCAGTGTCAGGCAGCAGCTGCCAAGGCAAACAGGTTAATGAGGTGTATTGAAAGGGGCATTGATGCACACAACCAGAACAACATTCTTTCATTATACAAGTCACTGGTCAGACCACAAAGGGAAATATTGTGGGCAGTTTTGGGGTCCCCTTCACAGGAAAATACATTGTTTGAGCTTGAACAGGTTCAGAGGCAGGCAACAAAAATAAAAAAAGGACTGGGTTTTACTTAAAATTTCCCCGAAAAAATTAACAAGATTTTGGGATATTTTCTTTAGAGAAAAAAATGGGTTTGGGGGGGGCATAATAAAAAATGGTTTTCATTTTATTAAAAGGGCAGTAATTTTAAAAAATCTCTTTTCCCAAATTCCATTTATACCCGGAGGTTTTTTCCCGAACAAGGGGGCATCTCTACCCCTAAAAGGAAAAAAAAAAAAATTTTAAAAGTAAACAAAGAAAGAGGGTTCTTTTCTATAAAGGGGTTAAAATGAGACTGTTTGGGAAATCTCTGTATGAAAAAACTTTTCCATGGTAAATTCCCCTAATTTGAGTTTTAATGGGGTGTGGATATTTAATGAGCCCCGTATTACGATTTAAATATCGTCTTGGGTCAATAGTTTTATATCGGCAATTATCAAGACATTTCCGATAGTCGATAATGATTATCGCCGATGACCCTTAAAGTCTCTGGGAGAGGAACAACACCCCTTTTACACCCAAAAAGGGGTGGAGAAATGGGAAAACATCCCCAAAATTTAAATGGATACAAAGCAAAATTTTTTAGGCAAAACACTTTTTGGTTATTTTTTTAAAAACCCCCGAAAAAAAAATCAACAGACCAAATTTACTTTTCCCCGTCCCTTTTTTAAACCCGGGGGATGCCCTTTTTTTAAAACCCGAAAGACCCCTCGAAAATTTAAAAAAGGTTTTTTTTTGGAATTTTTCAAAAATTTTTTTTATTTTTGAACCATTTTTCCCCTTTTTTTTGAACCCGGAAAATTGACTATCCCTGTCCTGGAAAGGGAACATGACCCTTAAAAAAATATACTGACCCACAGAAATTTAAAAAAATTGCCAGAAAAAAGGGGGGCCTTTTTTAAATTTCCATTTTAGTTTTGGAAATGGGGGCTTTTTTTACCCTAAAACTGGGCCTGGGGGGCCCCAGCATAAACCCCTTTAAAAACCCCGCATGAAACCCCAAGAATTAAAAAATGTCGGAAAAAGGAGTCTTTTGAACCACCATTTTTGTTTTAACTGGGCATTGACTTAAACCCGTGCTGTACCCCCATATGACCCTTTAAAACCCGTCGACCACAGGGTTAAAAAAGTTTCCTGAAAAAGGGGGTCTTTTAACCCAAAAATTTGTTGAACTGGACATTGGGGCTTAACCCGTCCTGGGCCACGCATGGGGCCCCCAAAATGCATGACCCCCAGATTTTAAAAACTGCCGGGAAAAAAAAGTCTTTGAACCACCCAATTTTTGTTGGGTCTGGCAAATTTAAATTTACCTGTCCTGGGTAAACCTACATTTTGTTAAGTCTTCCTGTACCTCCCCTTGTAAATTCAGAGGAATATTTTGTAAAAGCTTTTTTGTACATGCAAAAATTTTTTAGTATTTAATTCTAGGAAAAACAATTTTTTTAAAAAAAAGGTTTTGGGAAACCCCCCACTTTTTTGTTTCTCTTTTTTTTAAATTTTATTTAAAGGGTTGTCTCACTATAGGGAATTGCTAGTTTGTTAAAGATCTTGCAAAAACAAGTCAAATTTTTCAATATTGTCCCTTAAAAAGTGCCTAACCCATTCCTGTTTCTGGGGTAGCCCACCCTTGAGCCACTTTTGACAATTTTGAAAAACAAAAAGAAATTTAGAAACCAAATTTTTTAGAAAAAGCACCTGTAGTTTTAGATGCATTTCACAGCAAAATGGCCCCCCCCAAAAAATTTAAAACATGACCCCTTTACCCCCTTTGACAATTTTTGAAGAAAAATTTTCCCGTTTGAAACCACATTTCTTAGAAAAGGGGGCCCGTAGTATAGCGCATTTTTAAAAGGCCCCAAAAGCCCCCAAAATTTTTAAAACATGGGCCCCTTTAGCCACTTTTTTAAATTTTTGAAGAAAAAATGTCTGTTAAAAAAACCCCATTTTAGAAAAGGATCTGTAGTATAAATGGGCATTTCACAGCAAATGCCCCCCCAAAATTTAAAAAATGACCCTTGAGCCACTTTTTTTACAATTGTGAAAAACAAATGTAAAGTTAAAAAAAAACAAATTTTATTTAGAAAAGGAAAATGTAGTTTTAGCTGCATTTCCCAAAAAAAGCATGAACCTAAAAATTATAAAAAAATTCTCAGCCACTAATTAAAAAAATTTTGATGGAAAATTTTGGAAAAATGGCATATGTTATTTTATTT
Organism: Phyllomedusa bahiana; assembly: GCA_025379985.1. NCBI lineage: Eukaryota > Metazoa > Chordata > Amphibia > Anura > Hylidae > Phyllomedusa > Phyllomedusa bahiana. The sequence continues at coordinate 23,829 of JAODAL010036868.1, forward strand.
GTTGTCTTATTGTTTCCCCCTTTTTCTTTTTCCCCCTTCCTGTGATTTTTTCTTACCCATCTAATGTTTATTTCAAAATTTTTGTCCACATTTTGATATTAAACACCTTGTTACATTTTTTTAAATTTTTTTCCCGATAAAAAAAAAAAAAAATTGGATGGAGAAATGCCACTTTTAAAGCCCCATTTTTTGTTCCAAAAAACCATTAAAATTTTAAAACCCCCGAAACTCACAGCAACATGACCTCAAAAACCCTTGACAATGTTTAAAAATTCTAAAATAAAGGGGAGTAAAAGGAATTCGGTTTTGTCCCTGAAAAACCCTTTGGGTTTTTTTACAGTCTCCACCCCCGCAAAAACCACAAAATTTATCTTTTTGGGGAAATGAGAATAAAAAAAATGGGAAGGGGGAGAAAAAATGTTTATTTTAAAAAACTTTTCAAGAGGACCCTTTTCTGTTTGAAGAGGAAAAGTGGGAAATAAACCCCCGGGAGCTAATCGTGACCCCCGGCAATTGGGGCCCCAAACAACATCAGAGATCCAAAAACCCATTCATCTTGATGAAAGTCAAAAGTCCAATTATCGTGGAAAAGGCCCGGGTGGTTTGTCGGGAATGACTCCTCAAGCTTTTGAATGAAGGTCCGCTCAGATATGACGCCCGGCTGCTGGGCCCGGAAAAAACAAACCCTGTGGCTGGCGGGGCTCACTCGGGGCCTTTTTACCATTTTGGGAAAAACCCCCGAAGGGGATTGGGGGCCCGGAAAAATATCCCCAAAAACATCGGTTGGTTTTAGCGCAAGATATCTGCCCATGGAATTAATTTGGGCTCTGTGTGTTGTATTTTGTGCCCTGCATTACATGCGTTGGTCAGGTGGTAAATATAGATTGCCAGAGGTCCCCCATTAGGCTTCTGTTACATTGCCTGCTGCTGCTGCCACTGCGGCTACTTGGCACTCTACTGCTGTCACGTCGCTGACGTTGTTTCACTGTGACATTTGAAAAACGTGAAGCAGACGAAACAGATGTCTCCAGTTGATCAATCAGCAAGGTCATTTCCTGCATTTTACTCTCTATTTGGGTGGGTGGAAGGAAAGTGCTGAGTTTTGTTTTGTACCAGGGATCCAGGAGGGTGGCCACCCAGTAACTGTTGTTTATTTTGATGGCCTTAATGCGAGGAACATGTTGGAGGAAATGGAGCATCCAAGCACTCATGTGAGAGATGGAACCTTGATTTCCCAAGCCTCTGGGTCGAGGGGCACTGGCAAACTGATCTCCCTCATCTTTCTCCTCCGCCTCAAATTTGCGCCAACCTTTTTCCAAGGCAGGGACGTCGGTAACGTCTGTGTCCAGGAATACCTCCTCCTCCTCCGCTTCCTCCGGCACAGCTTCAACACAGCCCTGACTTTCCTCAAATGATACACCCTGAGAGCTGAGGCGCCGCCTTGCACTAGCCCTGGACCCCGAACCACTGCCTAATGAAGACCGATAAAATTGTGACACTGTCGGGCCTTGTGGATTCAACGGAGAGAAAGGCTCCGTGTCAACATCTGTGTCTCCTCCTCCGTCGCTGGCGGGACCTGTTGTTTCAGAGTGTCCAACGATCGTTCCAGAACTAAGATCACCACTAGAGATGGGCGAATTGATTCTAACGACGTGGAATTCATTTAGAATTTCAGGAAAACTTCGGTTCTGAACGAAGTCGAAGTTTGGGGTACTTTGGGTGAACGAAGTGTGCTTTTGATTGATAAAATGGCTGCGAGCACATGGCGTTACATGGGGCAAAGAACTCTGGGAGGAAGAAGGGCATAGCCTGCATGACATATGCAGAGATGAAGCCAATCAGAGACCGGCGGGATTCTGTGACGCCACCGCACTATATAAGTCCGGGCGCTACGCAGGGAGCTCACACTCCCCTCACTGTACTGAGCAGGGACGGTGCCGCCGGGGCTGCGTGTAATAGCTCTTACTGAAGAACTCATTTTTATACAGCGATTTTTGTGGGGTGTCTCAGGTTGTCTCAGAGACTGCTTCTCTTAATGTTCCAGTTCTGATTTTTTGGGGTATTGGATCTGAAGTCCAGTGTGCGTCCACTGCGGCTACATATACATTTTAATGTTAACTGCTCACAGCACATTGAATATCCAAGGGGATCTAAGCCTGTTCCAGTTGTATTCATTTAAAGAAACAGCATTTTTACAATAAAAATACCACTTCATTTTTGGCTGCTCAATTGTTTGGCGCAATTTACATCCAGGGGTTAATTAAGCGTTGTTTAGCTGCTGTGGTGCCTCAAAAGAAAACTTCTTTTTCACCGCCAAAAAAGACATTTTTCCTGTAGCATAATTCACAAGCGAAGGTTAATTACAATTTTTTATCGTTGTGTAGCGTAAAAAACACGCCAGTGTAACACGCTACAAAGCTAGTTGTTTGTGGTTGCTCAATTGTTTGTCGCAATTTACATCCAGTGGTTAATTAAGCGTTGTTTAGCTGCTGTGGTGCCTCAAAAGAAACCGTCTTTTTCATCGCCAAAAAAGACATTTTTCCTGTAGCATAATTCAGAAGCGAAGGTTAATTACAATTTTTTTTTCGTTTTTGTAGCGTAAAAAACACGCCCTTGTAACACACTAAAAAGCTAGTTAGTTTGTGGTTGCTCAATTCTTTTGCGCAATTTTTCATCCGGGGTTAATTAAGCGTTTTTAGCTGCTGTGGTGCCTCAAAAGAAACTGTCTTTTTCACCGCCAAAAAAGAAACATTTTTTTTACATAATTCAAAGCGAAGGTTAATTACAATTTTTTTTCGTTTTTTTGGGAGCGTAAAAAACACGCCTTTTTAACACCTACAAAGCTTTGTAGTTTGTGGTTGCTCAAATTGTTTGGGCAATTTACATCCGGGGTTTTAAATTAAGCGTTGTTTAGTGCTGTGGGCCTCAAAAGAAACGACTTTTTTACCGCCAAAAAAAAAAATTTTTCCCGTAGATAATTCACAAGTGAAGGGTTTAAATTTAAAAAATTTTTTCTTTTTTTGTGTAGGTAAAAAACCGCCCTTGTAAAACCTACAAAGCTCGTAGTTTGGGGGTTTTCAATTCTTTTGCGCAATTTACATCCAGGGGTTAAAAAGCGTTGTTTAGTGTGTGGTCCTCAAAAAAAAACCCTTTTTTCACCCCAAAAAAACATTTTCCTGAGCCAAAAATTTAAAGGAAGGGTTTTAATAAAAATTTTTTCGTTGTGTAGCGTAAAAAAAAACGCCTTGAACACGCTACAAAGTAGTAGTTTGTGGGTTTCTCAAAATTTTTTGCGCAATTTACATCCCGGGGGTTTAATTAGCGTTGTTCGCTGTTTGGTGACTAAAAGAAACCGCCTTTTTCAACCCCCCAAAGAAGCAATTTTGCCTGTAGCAACTTCAAGTCCGAAGGTAATTAAGCCTGTTTGTGCTTTTTTTTCAGTAAAACCTGTTTTTAAACACATATACAAGTAAATTTTTCCGGGCCTTTTGTGGAGTGCAATTTTTTCCCAAAGGGGTTCCCCAAGCTTTTTTACTGGGCTTTTGGGAGTCAAATACGGGTGTTATTTATCATATAAGTTTACTTCATCAAAACAGTTTTGAAAATTTTAGAACAAACAGTATGTCAGAAGAGGGTGGCAGGCTCTGACCTGTGGTGGCAGTGCCAAACATTCCGGAGTGCAGCAACCCAAGGGGACTTCGCAGCGGGGTCACTAGGGGGGGCCCAAACGCCCCTGTCTTAAAGCGGCCGTGTGTTTTTCAGCAACCAATGTTTTATTGTTATAGGTCATCCCTTCTCCCAGATGACATCTGAAAACCCAGCCTGATTTCGGGGGGAACGTCAACACAACCCAAAGTTGGCATGGCCCGGGGTAGGGGTTCGGGCCCTACCTTCCTCAACCCCCTCCCTGCCCACCCGGTTCCCTCAGCCAGAGACTCTATGTGGTCTGGGCTCGGGCCCACTATAAGCGAGGATGAACAATTTGAGGGGGGCTCAGCAGCTACTTGCAGCAAGAAAGGGGGCCAATATCCCCTGCTTCTTGCGTGGGCGGCAAAGTATAGATGGGAGATTTTAGCATGGGAGGTCTGTTGTAGGGGCATCGAAAACCAAGCCCCGGTGATGGGACAGCAGTGACATTGAAACACAAATTGATGTATGTAGGGGGCCGCATTGGGAGTCAGGGAAAGAAGGGCTTCACATCGTAGGAAAAAGAGGGGGTCAGCTTGCGCGTAGGCACGTCCAGCCAGAGTGGGTTGTGGGGCCCGTGAGTCAGCGGATAGCAGCAGTGCGAGGTCGGGAGCCAAGCGGCCAGGGGTAGAAAACCGTTCGCACCCAAAAAAGTAGGGGCACAGGGGCTCAGCGAGGGCAGCGGCGGAATATCCTGGCGTAGCGTGGCGGTTTAAAATCAGCTACTCGGCGGTGGGGCAATCTTTGCTAAGACAGGGGAGGAGCCAATATGGTTATAGGGAAAAATCGTAGGCAGAAAGCGAAAGTGGCCATGGAGCTAACTTTGGCACCAGGCCCTGCGTCAACACATGCAGCTAACCATCCGGGGTGGGAGAAACGGGTCAGATGTGGGGTCCATCCTCCGCCCAGCAGCGAGCGGCCGGGTGCACCATGCCATTGCGCCAGTAAAGGGCTCCCCCACCTCTGCAGAGGGGTGTTTTCTTTGACATCACCCCGTCAGTTTTGCCCCTGCTCCTCGTTACTCATGGCACCAGCATCGTTTAGGGGGCCCGATTGAAAGAGACAACAGTATGCACCAAAACCATCCAAAGGTGCACAACTGACCAGGGTTTTTTCCTGCCCAAAGTTTTTTGTACTGCATTCCCCCCCCTTTCCAAAGGGTGGATTGCCCCATTCGAAAAATTTTGGTTGTCCCGGGGCCCGAGATGGAGAGTTCCCCAAGCCGAAAATTTTTTTTCCAAAAAGGCAGTCCACCCCTTCATAAATGTAGAAAGGAAAGTGGGCCAGTTTTTTAGCTTATCGGTTTGTTCCAAAGGTGCACGGCAGCGCGGACGTTGGATTTAAAAATGGGTAGGGTTCAGAAAATTCCTTTTAAAAGGCCCCACTGGGTGAATGTGCTTCCTGCCCGGCACACCAACAACTTGACAGGAGACCCGTTTCCCCTCCCGTGTCAAACTGTGGCTCCTGCGCAAGCCGCCCTCTTCCACCACCCCCACCACCCAGCCTCCACAAGTATGTCAATTAACCACATGTTTTGGGGGCACAGCGGTGAAACACCTTTTCTCCCGGGTTTGCCTGGGCGAACGAAGCACCAGGGGGGAATCTCGGGCCCATGCAGCAAGTAATCATTTGTGTTTTTCTCCGCGCGAACTGCTAATCGGAATCTTTGGTGAGGACAATGGGAGGAAACAGGGGTTCCGCGCGCACCGAGGGAGGGTGGCCATTCGCCCCCGCATGGCGGGTGTGTTCAATTGTTGTGAAAAAAGGGTTTCCCGAATCTTCCACAGATCTTCAGGATTTAAAATGGCCCGGAAATTGCATGCACTTTATCCTTCGTAAAAGCCAGGAACACCCCCTTCGAGTTGCAGCGGAGAAAAACTCCCCACACACCTGATAGCATGTTTCCACCGTTTGGGTTCCAGCCTGCACAGTTGGACCGACTGTATGAAAGGAAAGGCCATTACATTTTTTGATGATCAGGCAGACAGAAGTACTCCCCTGTGTAACTTTGATGTCAACAAACTCGATTCCAAAAACGGAGATTCCAGCAGGTAATGTATCCACGTTCTTTATTTTGATATAATCAAGACAGGGTAAAAAAAAATAAACGCCAACGCGTTTCGGGACCCACTGGTCCCTTGTTCACAGCATACAAATTTCACAGTAACCATTACTCTTATATACAATTTAAAAAATACGTCATAGCATCATGTGATTTTGAGCAACCACTAAAAACTTCTTTTATATTAACTCTTAATATGCTATACCCTAAAGGCTTTTAGATCGTTCTGATTTTATTGCATATACCAAACTTAGGTTCCGCAGGAAAATAGGGGATTTATTTCTCAATACTTTTAATAAATAAACATTAGATCGCGTCGTTTGTTCATTCCCATGGGGAAGCGTGTATCACATGTCATAATCTCAATATGCTTCTCGCATCCTCACTTTTCTTTCCCAATTACCTCCCCTATTTGGTCTATCTACCTTCTCATTACCCACATCGGATCGATGCGGTTTTCCCTGCGTGTTTCTCCACAAAATGTCTGGAGGCTCCTGAAATCTGTGTATGTTTATTTCTAATTCCTGTCAGGTGTTCTGCGATCCCATGTTTGAGTTTACGTATCGTACTCAATATGTAGACTAAGTTGCACTGGTTGCGCAATATGTAATAGACAACATGGTCAGTATCGCAATTCACATATTGTTTCCAATTCATATTTCCTTGCTATTCATGCTGTTGGTAAATGTGTTACCTTTTATTATTATGTTGCATAAATTGCATCTATTTTTTCCACATGGAAAACAGCCCCTTTGTTGCAACCATGTGCTACCCTTGTTACTTACATAGGTACTGGGGGATAATTCATTCGCTAAGGTTTTTCCTCTCCTCGACACACATTTGACTCCTTTTGCTATATATTCCTTCAGGATGATGTCCTGTCGTAGAATTTGTAAGTTTTTAAAGAAGATACTTTTTATTTTATTGTAATCATCACTAAACCCTGTTGAGAAAGTTACTTGTGTATTTAATTGTTTCATCTTTTTATTTTGTTTTTCTAGCAGGGCTTGTTGGGTAGTGTCTTTTACTTTGTTAAATGCTTCTCCTAATAAATATGCTGGATAACCTCGTTTTTCGAGCCTTTTGTCTATGACTGCTTTTTCTTTTAAGAAATCATCCTTTTGTGAACAGGCCCTTCGAGCTCTAATGTACTCCCCACTCGGAATTGCTGCTATTGTGTGTTTTGGGTGATTGCTTGTTGCTTGTAAAAGTGTGTTCCCACAATGCGGTTTTCTAAATAGTTTAGTGTGTACTTTCCCTAGGTCTGGTACTCCTTTTAATTCCAAGTCCAAAAATGAAATCCTCTCAGTGTCATATGAATAGGTAAATTTTAGGTTACATGAGTTGTCATTAAGATACCCTACAAATTTTGGTATGGACGTTACATCGCGACCCCATACCATAAGGAGGTCGTCGATATAACGCCCATACCACATTATGTAATCTCCATACGGATTGTTACTACCGTACACTGCCTGTTGCTCCCACCACGCCATGTACAGGTTCGCAATCGTGGGTGAGGCCGAAGCCCCCATAGGTGCTCCCTCTATCTGTAGGTACAATGTTCTATCAAATTTAAAGTAATTGTTTTGTAGCAGAAATTCTACACGTTCTATTATAAAAGATTTTTCTTCATCTTTGAAATCCTTATTTTTATTTAGAAAATATTCTAGCGCTACAATTGCTAGGTGGTGAGGTATATTTGAATATAGATTCACGACGTCACAGCTTAGCCATGTGTATGTTGCTGTCCATGTAAACTCCTGGAAAACTTTTATTACACTCGAACTATCTTTTAAATAGCCCGGATTGCTCTGGACTATTATTTGTAAACAATCATCCACCCAACTGCTAAGTCTTTCACTTAGTGACCCATTACTGGAAACTATTGGACGCAGTTTTGGAGGAAACGAGTTTTTATGTGTTTTTGGTGTACCATAAAATACCGGAATAACCGGGTCCTTTACGTATAAATAAATTTTTTGTTTTTCCGTTAACACTCCTAATCTCACTCTCTCCTCCAAATGTTTGCCCAATTTTACTTTCAAACTTTCTGTAGGGTCTGAATTTAATTTTCGATAGGTATCAGTGTTGTTCAGTGTTTCCAGAACTAATTTCTTGTACAGCTCATCGTCCATTACCACTATTTGTCCCCCTTTGTCTGATTTTTTGATTATGAGACTTTTATTATTTTTCAACTCCCTCAGTCCTTTTCTTTGGGAATACGTAAGATTGACTTTGTTTTTCCCCTTTTTGCTATTGGATCAATTTACCATAATTTTTAGGTCCCTTTCCATCGCTTCCTGGAATGTGTCAAGGGCTGGAACCCTTGCCTGATGGGGGTAAAATAGTGGGTTGGACATTTTATGCTGTATTTTAGAACTTGTTACCTCTTGTGTATCCTCACTGTCTCCTTCTAATTCCTTCAAGATATCTAGTGTTTTCTGTTCCATAAAATTTAAGTTTTCATATTCATTTACTGGATGGTCTACTGGACTTAATTGTTCACTTATTTCCGATGTTATCTCAACATTTTTATTTTTATTGTGAAAATACCTTTTTACTGTTAGTAATCTAGTGAAGCGATTTATGTCCAAAATTGTCTCAAATAAATCACAACTTCTGTTGGGGACAAAATTCAAACCTTTGTTTAACACTTCTATTTGTGGTTTACTTAAAATGATAGGAGTCCAAATCACTACATTATTATTAATAACGTTATCTGTTGCGTTATTTTCTATGTCTTCTTTCGACCTGGGTTGTTCTTTTTCTGTTTTGGACCTGTGTTTACGCCCTCCCCTCCTTCTTTGTCATTTTTTGAAGATTCTGCTGTACTTTTCTGTGCACTCCTCATATTTGGTTTACCCATATAAGACAGTTCCTGATCTGAGTCTCTGGGGTCTGATCTTGTTTCGGAGAGGTCTGTGTCTGAAAAGCTCACTCTTCGGTTCTGCATTCTACGTTCTTGTCTGTCTCTCAGGATAGATCTAGGTGTCCTGGATTTTTCTTGATGCCAAGTATATACCTGTTCTTTCTGGTAATCTTCAATGTCCCTTTGATATCTTTTTGTTTTCATATTAACTATATATTCCTCCACCTTTTCGATGTTTTTCTTCATTCTATCTTTTAGACCTTTAAACTCCTGCTCCTCTTCATATTCATCTACTTGGGACTGTAACAATTTAATTTCTTCTTCTAAGCTTTTTAGTTTGTTATTTTCATAGTCCACAATTAAACTGATTAATTTCAAAAAAACACTCTGTTAATATTCCATTCCATTGGTCTAAGAATTCTTTGGTGTATACAAAGGTAGGAATTTTTTTAATTCTCAATCCTCTTGGGACCATCTGTTTTTCTATGTATTTTTTTAAAGAATTATGATCCCACCAAACTCTTACTTCTTGCAATTTACTCTTTTCCAATGCCTTGAACAGGCTATGTATATCTCCTCTCCCTTCTGGGATTGCATCTTGATTGCCAAACACCTGTTCCAGCTTGGCTGCTCGATCCATTTTTAAAAAATGTGCTATGCCCCGATAAAATTTAAAAACAATCACATGTCTTCTATTTTGAAATATCCTCTCTGTAGCGAATGTATGTGCAGATATATGAAGACCCAATTCTCTGGTTATACGGGAAAATTTTTGGGGCATGCCGTTTAAACGCTGGCACTTGGTATATATTCCACAATAATGTCCACTGCTGCTTACGCCTTTTCCCTGGTCGCTCGCTTCAAGCTTACTTCTCCATTGTAATTGTATCCACCGCTACTTCTTCCTCATGGAACATAATTTCCGCCCGGAGAGCTGCCAGCCTTGCTCCAATCAACAAACTCGATTCCAAAAACTGAGATTCCAGCGGGTAATGTATCCTCGTTCTTTATTTTGATATAATCAAGACAGTGTAAAAAAGCTTATACGCCAACGCGTTTTGGGACCTACTGGTCCCTTGTTCACAGCATACAAATTTCACAGTAACCATTACTCTTATATACAATTTAAAAATTACGTCATAGCATCATGTGATTTTGAGCAACCACTAAAAACTACTTTTTATTTTAACTCTTAATATGCTATACCCTAAAGGCTTTTAGATCGTTCTGATTTTATTACATATACCAAACTTAGGTTCCGCAGGAAAATAGGGGATTTATTTCTCAATACTTTTAATAAATAAACATTAGATTGTGTCGTTTGTTCATTCCCATGGGGAAGCGTGTATCACATGTCATAATCCAATATGCTTCTCGCATCCTCACTTTTCTTTCCCAATTACCTCCCCTATTTGGTCTATCTACCTTCTCCATTACCCCACATCGGAACGATGCGGTTTTCCCTGCGTGTTTCTCCACAAAATGTCTGGAGGCTCCTGACATCTGTGTATGTTTATTTCTAATTCCTGTCAGGTGTTCTGCGATCCTATGTTTGAGTTTACGTATCATACTCCCTATGTAGACTAAGTTGCACTGGTTGCACAATATGTAATAGACAACATGTTCAGTATCGCAATTCACATATTTTTTCAATTCATATTTCCTTGAATTCATGCTGTTGATAAATGTGTTACCTGTTATTATTATGTTGCATAAATTGCATCTATGCTTTCAACATGGAAAACAGCCCCTTGGTTGCAACCATGTGCTACCCTTGTTACTTACATAGGTACTGGGGGATAATTCATTCGCTAAGGTTTTTCCTCTCCTCGACACACATTTGACTCCTTTTTCTATATATTCCTTCAGGATGATGTCCTGTCGTAGAATTTGTAAGTTTTTAAAGAAGATACTTTTTATTTTATTGTAATCATCACTAAACCCTGTTGAGAAAGTTACTTGTGTATTTAATTGTTTCTTCTTTTTATTTTGTTTTTCTAGCAGGGCTTGTTGGGTAGTGTCTTTTACTTTGTTAAATGCTTCTCCTAATAAATATGCTGGATAACCTCGTTTTTTCCAGCCTTTTGTCTATGACTGCTTTTTCTTTTAAGAAATCATCCTTTTGTGAACAGGCCCTTCGAGCTCTAATGTACTCCCCACTCGGAAATGCTGCTATTGTGTGTTTTGGGTGATTGCTTGTTGCTTGTAAAAGTGTGTTTCCACATTGCGGTTTTCTGAACAGTTTAGTGTGAACTCTGCCTAATTCTGGTACACCTTTTAGTTCTAAATCCAGAAATGATATTTTCTCAGTATCATGTAAATAGGTGAATTTGAGATTACATGCATTATCATTAAGATACCCTACAAATTTTGGGATGGATTCTATATCGCGACCCCACACCATTAGGAGGTCGTCGATATAACGCCCATACCATATGATGTAATCTCCATACGGATTGTTACTACTGTACACAGTCTGTTGCTCCCACCACGCCATGTACAGGTTCGCAATCGTAGGTGAGGCCGAAGCCCCCATAGGCGCTCCCTCTATCTGCAGGTAAAATGTTCTATCAAATTTAAAGTAATTGTTTTGTAGCAGAAATTCTACACTTTGTGTTATAAAAGATTTTTCTTCATCTTTGAAATCCTTATTTTTATTTAGAAAATATTCTAGCGCTACAATTGCTAGGTGGTGAGGTATATTTGAATATTAGATTCACAGACGTCACAGCTTAACCATGTGTATGTTGCTGTCCATGTAAACTCCTGGAAAACTTTTAAAACACTCGAACTATCTTTTAAATAGCCCGGATTGCTCTGGACTATTATTTGTAAACAATCATCCACCCAACTGCTAAGTCTTTCACTTAGTGACCCATTACTGGAAACTATTGGACGCAGTTTTAAAGGAAACAAGTTTTAGTGTGTTTTTGGTGTATCATAAAATACCGGAATAACCGGGTCCTTTACGTATAAATAAGTTTTTTGTTTTTCCGTTAACACTCCTAATCTCACTCCCTCCTCCATATGTTGCCCAATTTTACTTTCAAACTTTCTGTAGGGTCCGAATTTAATTTTCGGTAGGTATCTGTATTATTCATTGTTTCCAAAACTAATTTCTTGTACAGTTCATCATTCATTACCACTATTTGTCTCCCTTTGCCTGATTTTTTGATTATGAGACTTTTATTATTTTTCAACTCCCTCAGTCCTTTTCTTTGGGAATACGTAAGATTGACTTTGTTTTTCCCTTTTTGCTATTGGATCAATTTACCATAATTTTTAGGTCCCTTTCCATTGCTTCCTGAAACGCGTCTAGGGCTGGGAACCTTACCTGATGGGGGTAAAACAGTGGGTTGGACATTTTATGCTGTATTTTAGAACTTATTTCCTCTTGTGTATCTTCACTATCTCTTTCTAATTCCTTCAAGATATCGAGTGTTTTTTGTTCCATGAAATTCAAATTTTCATACTCATTTACTAAATGATCTACTGGACTTAATTGTTCAACTATTTCCGATGTTATCTCAACATTTTTATTTATATTGTGGAAATACCTTTTTACTGTCAACAATCTAGTAAAGCGATTTATGTCCAAAATTGTTTCAAATAAATCACATCCTCTGTTGGGGCCCAAAATTCAACCCTTTGTTTAAACTTCATTTGGGGTTTTTTATTAAAAAGGTGGAGTCCAAATCCTACATTATTATTAATAACGTTATCGTGCATTATTTTCTATGTCTTCTTTCGCCCTGGGCTGTTTTTTTCTGTTTGGCCCTTTTTTTTCTCCCTCCCCCCCCTTTTTTTGTCTTTTTTTTGAAGTTTCGCTTATTTTTTTTGTGCACTTCCAGTTTGATTTTCCCATATAAGCAGTTCCTGATCTGAGCTCTGGGGGCTGATCTTGTTTGGGGGTCTGTGTTGAAAAAACCACTCCCGGTTTTGCATTTTTCGTTCTCGTCTGTCTTCAGGAAGAGTGGTTCTGGATTTTTCTTGATGCAAGTATTACCGTTTTTTCGGGAAAATCTTAAAGCCCCTTTTTATTTTTTTTTTTTTCAAATTTAATATATTTCCTGCTAGTCAGCTCAGCGTAACCTGCTTTTGTTGAGGCCTTTCGAGGAGGCGACTTTTTTGTCAGTCGCCAGGATACGGGATGAATAAAGTCATTCCATGCTTCATGCCCGGGAAACAGATGCTGAAAAATCTGTCTGGGGGGGGACGGAGATGTGGCACTACATATCGCGGCCCGTGAGTCCGTGGGGAATGAAATGGGGGAGAAGGAGGGGGGGACTTGGAGCGAAGCATTGTCGGTAAAATTGAGGGATTTTTCCCGGGGTGACAAAGAGGAGGGAGGAGCACTGGAGGGGGTAGATGGAGATGAGGAAGCAGGCAGAGCCCCAAAAGCAGTGGAGTATACGTGGTGGGGCAGGGACCCCTGGGGAGTCACTTGTGCAGATAGCCGAGCATTCTAATTTGCCTGGCTAGTGACACCCAAATAGTCGCACCCGGCAGAGGGATGATTTGGCTCTCCACCCTATTGGACCCTCGTTACGGTCCAAAATGGGAGCCTTTTTCCCAGCTTTTTGAGGGGGAGGAAAAATCAAATATATAGGGAAACCTCCGTAGTCAGTTTGGGCCCCTGCCTATGTCGGGATCGTCCCTCCTCTGAGAGGTCCCCGGGGGGTTCCCACGCTCCAATACTGCCCCGGGGTGCTGGGGGGGGGTGGGGGGTAGGAGCAGTTCCCGCTCCATTACAGCAACCCCAATCGGAGCATGATGTCAGCTTCCTCCCGCCATGAGGGGGGCGTTTCCAGCAGCGCAGGACCTGGAGCAGTCCTGAACCAAAAGGTGGTGGGGTACTGGACAAACTCTGCTACCCCCGGTTTTGAAGATCCGGGATACTGGGGGGCCAAAAGGATTTGGCCGCAACTTGCCGAGTTTGCAGTGGAGAAGCGTCCCCCCGGCCAGTAGTGGGGATCAGGGGGGTTTTTAGTGCGGCGGGGGCCATCGTTACCCAAGGGAACCCGTTGTCCCCGGGGAAAAAGTGGAAACAACCTTTGTCAAGTGAAACAGGGTTGGGGTCGGCCCCGGGTTTACACCCCAACCCAAAGCCCTTTGAGTATCTGGGTTCAAACTACCTGCCCAAACCACTATCTGATGCCCACCACCCCCTGATGCCACACAATTTCTGCAGTTCCCATCTGCTACCACCCTCTTTACCAGGGACTGGGATTTACCCCCACCTCAAAAATCTTCTTTTGCCACTCTATGCCCATGGCGCTGCTGTTGCGGGCCGTGACATCCACACGTGTATGTCCACTCTCTGACCTATGCGTTGATCGCCCCCTCATCAAATCTCTGTCATTGTGCCCCTCTGTGGGGGGGGCCCTCCTTTTTTTGCCCCCTCCAGAATGTCATTGGCCACTGCTGACCTTGTCTGTTTCTGTGTGACCCCCAACCCGTTCATTGTGCCCCCTGTGGGCCCACTACTGTTTTGCCACCCCCAGAATGGGGTTGTGTTGCCTGACCCCAGCGCGCCGCCGTGACCTCCGTTCAGTATTATCAAATTTTGCCTCTACTCTTTTGCCACCTCCACAATGTCATTGGGCCACTGCCTGACCTCTGCTGCTGTGCCGGCCCCCCAAACTGTGTCATTTGCCACTCGTGGCCTACTCTGTTTTGCCCCCTCCAGAATTGATTGTGCCACGCCCGACCTCATGCTGCGCGTGTTGCGTCGTACCTCCACTCTTGTCAATGTGCCCTCTGTGGCCCACTCCCGTTTTTGCCACCCGAAATTCCTTGTGCCACTGTCTGACCCCATGCGCTGCTGCCGTGCCCCCCCACTATCATTGTGCCCCTGGGCCTACTATGTTTTGCCACCTCCAAATGTGTTTTTTTCCCCTGCCTGACCCCAGGCTGTGTGCTGCTGTCGGCCCCCTCTGTCATTGTGCCACTCTTGGCCTACTCCCGGTTTGCCATCCAGAAGTGATTTGGGCCATGCCTACTCAGTTGCTCTTGTGGCTGTGTTGAGCTCCCCTCTTGTCTTGTGCCACTCTGTGGCCTACTCCTTTTTTTGAACCTCCCCGAATGTGATTGGCCACTGCCCGACCTCTGCTGCGCGTGGTGCTGTCGTGACCCCCACTCTTGTCATTGGAACTCTTGGCCTCTCCTGTTTTTGCCACCCCCAAATGCCCTTTTGCCCCTGCCCGACCCATGCTGTGCGTGGCGCTGTCGTTTACCTCCCTCCCCTGTCATTTGTGCCCCTCTGGGCCTACTCCGTTTTGCAACCTCCGATGTGATTGTGCCATGCCGACCATCTGGCTGTGGGTTTCGTCGTGCCTCCACTTTCCCCTCATTGTCAAATCTGTGGCCCCACCCTGTTTTTGCCCCCCCAGAATGTTAAATTTTGCCACTCCACCTCATGTGCTGCTGTGGCGCTGTCGTGCCCCACTTCTGTCTTGTGCCCCTCTGTGGCCTACTCCTCTTTTAGCCCCCCAGAAGTCTTGAGCCACTGCCTGCCCCATGCTGGCTGCCCTGACCTCACTCCTGCATTGTGCCTTTGTGGCCTGCCCCGTTTTGCCCCTCCCGAAAGTATTGTGCCCGCCTGACCCCTGTGTGTGGCTGCCCCCGGGGACTCCATCTGTCATAATGTTGCCACCTGGCTCTCGCTTGTTTTTTTTCAGCTTTCGCTGGCGCTTTATCAGGGTACATTCCCCCCCCTTGAGTTTTTTTGGTAGTTTTTGGGGGGGGGCCCTCTTAAGTTGCTCAAATTTTTATAGTGAACGTCTAAGAGCGGGGGGGGGGCCAGTCATTTTTCTTATACCTAAAAAAACCAACATTTAAAATAAAGGTTTAGCGTTACTTGAACGATATGGGCGGTAGTCGATGCGGGAACCCCTCGATAAAGGTTTTTCGATAGTGAGAGTCGATTATGAGCGAGACCATTAAAGTCTTGGGGGCAACAACACCTTCTTTTTACACCCAAACGGGCTGGGGAAACTGGGAAATTTAAAAGCACAACAGCAAAGGTACCTGCTACATCGTAGGCACAAATTAGGCTATAAAACCACAGAAAAAAAGTACACACCATTCACATCCCTGACTTTCCACGGGTGACCCTTAAACCTGCACACCCCCAAATTAAAAAGGCCAGAAGGAGTATTTTTTTGAACCTTTATTTACTTGAAATGGTTTAAAATCCCTGTCCTGGAATGAGCAGACCCCAAACCTGCATGACCCCCTATTTAAAAAGGCCGGGAAAAAAGGGGTTTTTTTAACCACCATTTTGTTTAACGGAAAATTTACAAAACCCCGTCCTGGCCCCGCAGGGCCCTTAAAAACCCGCCCCGACCCACGATTAAAAGTGCCGGGAAAAAGGGTTTTCAACCCCTTTTATTTAACTGGACATTGACTAGAACTGTCCCGGACCGAGTATACCATTAAACCTGTTGACCCCCAGATTAAAAAGTGCCGGAAAAAGGTTTTTTCAACCACCATTTTAGTTAAGGCATTGACAAACCCCCTCCCGGACGCAGCTACCCTTTAAAACCCGTTACCCCCAGATTAAAAATGCCGAAAAAAGGGGTTTTTAACCACCATTTTAGTTTAACTGGACATTGACTATACCCGTCCGGGCGGGTTTCCCCTTAAACCCGTCTGCCCCCAGTTAAAAAGTGCCGGAAAAAAGGGGTTTTTTCAACCACCATTTTAGTTGAAATGGGCATATACTTTCCCTGTCTTGGGCCACAGGACCATTTAAACCCGTCTGACCCCCAGATTTTAAAAAATGCCGGAAAAAAGGGGCTTTCAAACCCCCCATTTTAGTTAACGGACATTGACAAACCCCGTCCGGACCCCAGATGCCCTTAAAAACCCGCCCGACCCCCAAAATTAAAAAATCCGGAAAAAGGAGCTTTCAAACCCCCATTTTTTGTTGAACTGGGCATTGACTAGAATGTCCCGGACCGCAGTATGACCAAAAACCCGTCTGGCCCCAGATTAAAAAGTGCCGGAAAAAGGGAGTCTTTTTAACCCCATTTTAGTTGAACTGGGGCATTGACTTAAAACCCTTCCCCGGACGCGGTATGACGTTTAAAAATGTCTGCCCCCCATTTAAAAAATGCCGGAAAAAAAAAGGGGTCTTTCAACCCCATTTTTTTGTTGAACGGACATATACTGTCCCCTCTTGGGCCCCCAGTATGACCCTTAAACCTGTCTGACCCCAGATTAAAAAAATGCCGGAAAAAGGGGGTTTTCAACCACCATTTTTGTTTAACTGGAATTGCTATACCTGTCCTTTTCCACCCTGCCAGGGCCCGGGGTTACAGTGGGTGCGGGGGAGCCCCCGGCTGGCTTCTGTCAATTAACACGAGGTTAAAATGCCCGTGGAAGCAGCAACGAAAAAATGTCGTGCTGAACAAGGGGCGGGAAACGGAAGTGTGAGAACTCCAGCCTTCCTCAGTACACAGTCAAGACCGGGTAGCGCTTGCCCCCCCAGGTGCGGACCAATTGAGCTGTCACGTACTGTGGATACGGGAATCCAATGGCTTGGAAGGCTTGGGCCAGCGAAGGCAGATGCAGTGGAAGGAGGCAGCAAGAAGGATGGGTCCCGGCAAGGTCAGGGGAAACCCGTTTTTAGCATACTAGGTACAGAGTTTGGGGGGGGGT
>JAODAL010036869.1:0-41113 GCA_025379985.1 Phyllomedusa bahiana
GAAAATGCAAATACATTGGGAATGTAGTCAAAGCATTTTTGGGGGGAAAACAGTAACAGGTCTAGAAGTTGGTTGACTCAGCAACAAAGTGAAGCGTTCAAAAAAAACCTGGGTTATACAACTAAATATTAGGTTAGTGTTTTCACAGGAATGCAAATCCAAAGAAAAAGAGAACGATCCAATCGGGCAAATGCAGACATAATTTTGGGGAACAGCCCAATTTTCTTTTCTGTTATTTTTCTGTAAGAGTTACTTTTTATTATTTTTTCCATCATTTTTTGATTAAAAAACAGGTGAAAGGGTTTCCCAATTCTGGAAATAAAAACTGTAATAAAGATTTTGTGCTTTGCTCATGTTTTTGAACACTGCAATTATTATAACACAACTTTGAACAAACAAACCCATAGGTGGGTAAAAAATGTAGCCGGCTCGACTGGGGCCCCCGGGGGGAACCGGGAAATCCCCGGTGGGCCCCCCCAGCCACGGGGGGGCCCCGAGGGGCCGCCCCCGGGGGGCCCGGCCGCGCATCCGGTCACTGGACCCCGGGACCCGGTCCCGAGCGCCCAGAGACCACCCGGATTTGGGGGACAAATGTCCCCCCACCCGGGGCTCGCGGTTCAGCGGAGCACAGCGCCACACGCGCGCTCCGCGATCTCCCCGCAGGCTGAACGCTTTAGGGCCTTCAGCCTGCCGGGCGCCGGCCCCTATTTGTACTAGGGGGGCGGGGTGCGCCCTTAAAACCGCGCCCCCCCTTTATGGGGGCCCATAGGGAGCCCGGGGAGCTCGAGGGGCCGGACCTCCCGGGACCGGGAGGGGGACCGACCAGGTAAGGCTGGTTTTTTTTTTTTTTTTTTTTTAAACTATCTAAGGGGGCCCCTGGCTCCTATGGGGGCCCCTGGCTACTAGGGGGGGCCCCTGACATCAGGGGGCCCCTGACACTAAGGGGGGGGCCCGGCTACTAAGGGGGGCCCCTGACAAAAGGGGGGGCCCCCGGGCTACTAGGGGGGGGCCCCGACTACTAAGAGGGCCCCTGACTACAAAGGGGGGGGGGGCCCTGAAACTTTTGGGGGGCCCCTGCTACTAGGGGGGCCCCTACTACTAAAGGGGCCCCTGACACAAAGGGGGGGGGGGGGGCCCGGGGGCTACAAAAGGGGGGGGCCCTAAAATACAAAGGGGGGCCCTACACAAGGGGGCCCCTGGCACATGGGGGCCCCTGATACTAAAGGGAGCCCCTAAAATACTAAGGGGGCCCCCGGGCTACAAAGGGGGGGGGGCCCCTGGCGACAAAGGGGGGGGGGCCCGATACTAAGGGGGGCCCCCTGACTACAAGGGGGGTGCCCGGGCTACAAAGGGGGGGGGGGCCCTGCTACTAAGGGGGGCCCCCCTGACTACTAAGGGGGGGGGCCCTGGCTACTAGGGGGGGGGGGGCCCTACTACAAAGGGGGGGGCCCTGACTAAAGGGGGGCCCCCCAAACTAAAAAGGGGGGGGGGGGCCCGCTACAAAGAGGGGGGGGGCCCGGGCTACTATGGGGGGCCCGGGCGCCTAGGGGGGGCCCTGGTTTAAAAAGGGGGCCCGGGCTACTGGGGGGGCCCCCGACACAAAGGGGGGGGCCCTGACTACAAAGGGGGCCCTGCCTACTAAGGGGGGCCCTGTACAATGAGGCCCTGACTACAAGGGGGCCCTGGCTACAAAGGGGGGCCCGGCTACTAATGGAGGCCCTGACTACAAAGGGGGGCCCCTACTACAAAGGGGGCCCCGGCACTATGGGGGCCCCTGACTACAAAAAGGGGGCCCGGGCACAAGGGGGGGGCCTGGTACTAGGGGGGGGGGGCCCTCTCTATGGGGGGCCCTGGTTTTACAAATGGGGGCCCTGACACAAAGGGGGCCCCTACTATAAGGGGGGCCCTGGCTACTAAGGGGCCCTGGCTACAAAAGGGGCCCCCGGGCTAAAAGGGGGGCCCCTGGCACAAGGGGCCCGGGTTTACTAGGGGCCCCCTGACTACAAGGGGGCCCGGGCACTAAGGGGGCCCTGGCTACTAGGGGGGCCCCCTGTTTTAACTAGGGGGGGCCCTGGCTACTAGGGGGGGGCCCTGGCTACTATGGGGGCCCCTGATTACTAGGGGGCCCGGGCTACGAGGGGGGGCCCCTGACTACTAGGGGGCCCCCCTGACTACTATGGGGGCCCCTACCTAGGGGGCCGGGCTACTTGGGGGCCCTGGCTACTATGGGGGGCCCCTCCTACTGGGGGGAGGCCGGGGCACTATGGGGGCCCTGACTACTAAGGAGGCCTGACTACTAAGGGGGCCCTGGCTACATGGGGGCCCTCACTAGGGGGCCCCCCTGGCTACAAATGGTGGCCCCGACACTATGGGGGCCCTGGCTATATGGGGGGCCCGACTACAAAAAGGGGCCCCCTGACCATAAAGGGGGGCCCTGACAAATAAAGGGGCCCCTGGCTAAAAAGGGGGGCCCGACTACAAAAGGGGGGCCTGACAAATAAAGGGGGGCCCCTGGCTATATAAAGGGGCCCTGCTAACTAAGGGAGCCCTGACAAACCTACACCAAGCAAAGGGGGGGCCCCCTGACTCCTACATATTAGCTAAAGGGGGGGCTATTTCCCTGCACACTAGCTAAGGGGGCCTTAACTGCCTTATCCCCTAAAAGAGACCCCCTAACCCTGTATACCCTTCATTTCCCAGGGGGTTAGTCCTTTCCCCACCCCCAACCCCTTAGTATACAAACCTCAAAATTTATGGTTGTACCCGCTCTCCCCCACCCCTGGAATTTGTATAGGGGTGGGAATAGGTAAAGAATGCTGAAAATTGGGTTTTCTAAAATTTGTGTGTAATTTCTGCGGGGATAGTTTGGCCGGGACAATTTCATCATGGCGGTGGGGAACAGATGGAAAGAGGGGGGAATAAAATACTTATGAAAAAGAACGACCCCTCAATGGACGTCCTGGTGGGGGTCCCGGATGTAGGGTTTTATTTACTTCTATATTGGACGTGTTTGTATTTCACTGTAAGTGATTGCCCTGACTGGGTCTGCCCACTATCGGTCTTTAAGGCAGTTTTTGTGGGGTTTATTTGGCTTTATTTTAGTGCAGTGTACAGTGCCTCGATTGACCCTGGTGGGAGTTACATTTCTACTTTCTTCTGGGTGTATTTTAGAAGGTGGGAGGTGCGTGACCAAGGGAAAACTGGGGGGGGATTTTTGATTTGGGTGGGGGGGGATTTTGTATTGGGGGTTTTGGAGGGGATTTTGTATTGGGTGGGGGGGGATATGATGTGGGGGGGGGGATATTGTATGGGGGGGAGGGAATTGATGGGGGTGGAGGGGGATTTTGTATGTGGTGGGGGGAGTATTGTTGGGGTGGAGGGGGATATTGTTTTTGGGGGAGGGATATTGATGGGGTGGAGGGGATATTGTATGGGGGTGGGGGGGGATAGTGTTGGGGTGGAGGGGGATAGTGGTGGGGGGTGGAGGGGATTGTGGTGGGGGGGAGGGGGATATTGTATTGGGGGGAGGGGATATGTATTGGGTGGGGGGGGATATTTTATTGGGTGGGGGGAATTTATGGGGGTGGGGGGGGATATTGTAGGTGGGTGGAGGGGATAGTGTATGGGGGTGGAGGGGGATAGTGTATGTGGGTGGAGGGGGATAGTGTAGTGGTGGAGGGGGATAGGGGTAGGGGGTGGGGGGGGTTTTGGGTTGGGGGGGGGGGGGGGTTTTTGTGGGGTGGGGGGGGGGATATTGTATGTGGGTGGAGGGGATTTGTAGGGTGGTGGAGGGGATATTGTAGTGGGGGGGAGGGGGTTTTTTGATTGGTGGGGAAAAAAATATTGATTGGGTGGGGGGAGTATTTTTGTTAAATTGTTTGGGGGGGAAAATTTATTTTTTGGGTATTGATTGGGGGGGATTTTTTTTTTTAGGGGATTTTTTGTTTTTTTTTTTTTAAAATTTTTTTTTAGGGGTTTTTGTAGGGGGGGGGATTTTTTATTTGGGGGAATTTACAAATATTATCGGGGGGGGGTATTTTTTATCTTTTAAATATTTTAATCTAGGGGATTTTTTTAAATATTTTCTTTTGGGGATATTTTTTTTTTTGGAAAAAATTTTTTGGGGTTTTAGGGGATATTTTTTTTTGGGGGGGGGAAATATTTATTTTTTAAAATATTTATCGGGGGGGAGGGGGTTTTTTAGGGCCCAAATTTTGGGGGTTTAAAAAATTTGAGTTAAAAATATTTAGGGGGAATATTTTTTGGGGTAATATATTCTTTTTTTGTAATTGGCGGATTTTTAAAAATTTTTTTTTAATATTTAGGGGTTTTAATTTTTATTTAAATTTTTTAAATTTTGGGGGGTTTTTGGTTTACTCTTCCCGGTTTAGATATTTTTCAGAAGAAAGCACTCACTTGCTTTTTGACACCCCCAAAAATTCTTTTTTACCCCGATTATTGGTTTAAAAAAGAGCCATTTATTCGGGAGAGGCCGGAAAATTTTTTACTACTGGGGGTTGCCCCCCCAAATAAACCCCCCGGGGGCCCCAACCCCCCCCAGTCCGCACGAATGAGGGTTGATACGCAGGGAAAGGCAGGGGCCCTGACAGAAAGTGTGCTAGAACTTTTGCCCTCAGGCTTACCGTGGGGTTGCTGAGACATGAAGTGCGGTGGGAAAGATAACCACAGAAACTTTCAGCTTGGGTTCTTAACAAGCTTTACCCAAATTCTCTTAATGCTTAATAAAGCTCACTTCAATAGGGGGACAACCCCATGACTTCTCTTTAGTCTAAAAAAAAACGCCTCTCAAGCTTCTCAAACTGCCCCCTCTTGTACTCTAATTCGAATTGGGGTCAGCGTCATGCCATGGACTAGGTTTTTTTGGGCCCTTTGTACCTTCCCCCGGTGGCGATCTAGTTTTTCATCTGGCCTTTCTGTACCCCTTTCTTACATACTGCATCACTTCCGCCTCACTTTTATTTTCTGTCTCTTACCTTTTCAATTACCTTTTTTTTTCTTTCCCCTTCTCTGCTTGATTTTGGTTAACGTGGGTTTATTTGTCCTCTAGCCTATCACCCATTGCCGACGGCGTGTAGAAACCCTATGCTGCAACAACAACAGGATCCTTACAACAAAAAATAATACCTCCACGAACTGAACCTTATAAAGTACCAAAAGCCGCTATCTTTTACCCGCAGGCCCCACCAACCTGTGGTGCTTAAATACCAGTGTCTTGATAAAAAGGGGCCTTATCACCACCCCATATCTCAAAACACAGTACAAATGTAACAACCAGCAGGAAAAGTTTGGACAAAGAAGTCTTAGTAGGGGCTGCAAGTGTAGGGAATTCCAGGGGTGTTAAGGAGGCCGATCCAGTGTAATCCCGGCCTTTCAAAAACACGGGGTGGCAGCAGGAGAACTGCACTAGTGGGGCCACCAAGGGAAACCCAACCTTGGTGGGGGGAAAAAAACAATTTTTAAAAATAACCATGGGTTACTTACAGCTTATTACTTTTTATAGCTGCTATGTAGCTTGATGGGGTGTCTTTTTCTGAATCCGTAGCGGGTGGGAGGGGCCCTTTACCCCTCCGGGGCCAGGCTTTAAAAAAAGGGGTTTTTTAGGGCCTTTAAAACCTGGCAAGGGGGAAACAGGGGAAAAGACAAACCGATCAAAAGTGTTTTGAGCCATTTTCCCCCGAGAGTGCTAGCAGAAGAAGGTGCCCCGCTGCTGACCACCGAACCAGACCGGGGGGTCCCGCGCCAAGAACTTCACCAACCCACGATGATAACAGTTGGTGACCTTTTTGATGCTGGACTTAAGCTACGTTTTTTACACGTTTTAAAAACGGGTGCAGTAAGTCTCCCACCGAACTGTGTTTTTTTTGGGTTTTGTTTTTTTCCGTATTAAATAAAACCCTGTTATTTTTTGCAACCAACCCGCTTGGGCGCCTCTGGGACCCAAAACCCCAAAGGATTCAACATCCACAAATAACATAAACCATTTTTAGGGTAATTTTTACACTCTCTGAGACAACAGCTCCCAAAAATCCCAAAGTTCAACAGATACCACTTGATAAAAAGGGGCATTTTATATCCCCATTTAATAATATTTCTTACAATACCCGATCCAAATTTTTACGCGGGAACAAAAACTGTTTTTGGATCTCAGTTTTATACCAGGACTTTCTTGAAATGACAATGCCCCTAAACGCATCGCCCCCAAAAATAGCAACTAAGAAGTCCCCAAAGTTCAGGTATGCCTTGAACCAGGAGGGGGTTAACACCTGGATCTTTCCCCCCTTTTTAAAACTGGAGGGGCAAATTTCCCCCAAAGTCTTTTGGGCCTTTCCTAAAGGGGGTGTTTTTGTGGTTCCAGTGCCAAAAATCCTTAAGGGAAAAATGGGTAACAGTTCCACCCATTGAGACCCTTTGTGCCGGGGCCAGGATAAAAAAACTATAAAGGTATACAAAACATAAAAGGGAATAAAAAAGCTAAAAAATTTTTAAATGCAAAAAGGGGAAAACGGAAAAAGTCCTGGTTAATTAAATTTGCTATACAAAAATTTACTTTCCAAAATATTTTGTTTCTTTTTTTTTTGGGGGAGACTACAAAATTTTGACACCCCAGACTCTCAAGGTTTTTTTATTTAAGACTGATTGTACCTTCTCCCCTGCTTTTGTTCTTAAAAAAGTAGGCAGGGGGTGGTCATCCCCAAAGGGGAGGGAATCCCCGTGGTTTTTCTGTTTTCAGACAAAATACATAAACTATTTTTTATTTTAGCCGGAATTTCCTTGGGTTTCGTAAGATTTAAAAAAAAAAAAATATTAATCATTTAACTTTAAAAAAGAAGTTTGAATAATTGAGTTTTAAGTTCTCCCACCCTAGAGGAAGTTTTTAGAATGGTTAAAATGTGCTGTGGTTTTAAAAAAGAAGTGAACAACCCCTTTTGATTTTAACCTGTTTTAAGGGGGTTTCAAGGGGCTCGTCAAGGGAAGAAAAGGGGAAAAGATAGGAATCCTGGGCGCCATATAAAAAAAAAAAGGAGGCATGGGGGTGGGTTAAATTTTTAGGGGGGGGGCCTTTCAAGGGAAAAGAAACCCCCCGTGTTTGTTAGTTTAATGTTTATAAAACACACAAAAGTGGGGACCTTTTTAAATTTAAATAATGGGGGAATCCCCCAAAATGGGAAAAAAAAAGTGAAAAAAAGGGGGTAATAAAAATTTAAAAAAAAATTTAAAATATTTGGTATTCCCGACTTCAAATTCCCCTCTTTTTGCTGGGGAATTTATTTTTTTGTGCAAAAGTATAAAGATAAAACTACCCTAATTTGGTTTTGGTAAGTGTAGGGGGAAAAGAGAAAGAAACATGGTTTTGAGGAAGGGGACAAAACAAAATTTAAAAATGAAAGAAAAAATTTTATTTGGTTTTTTTTGTATTAGTAAAGAGGGGGGCCCCCAAAAAATTTTTTGGGCCCAAGGTATTTTTTAACATGATAAACAGGAAAAAATAGTAAAATGTAAATTTAAAAACCCAGATGAACCCCCTTTTAAACAAGGGAGACAAGATATTACAAATGAATTTTTTAAGAGGGAACCCCGGGTCCGGGTTTGTGTGTAGTCCATTTAAAAAAATCTAAATGAAATGCCCCCAGAAACCATTACCCTGATCCGGGGTGTTTATGGATTGAAATGGTGTAACAGGGAAATCTGTTGAAAAAAAAAAAAAAGTAAAGGGGTTAATTAATCAAAAAAAAGGTGGAGAAACAATACTGTTATATTGGAGGTTAAAAAAAGGAAGTCAAAACAGATTAGGGGGTCTCTTTTCCCCCCCAAAAAGTTTGGATTATGAAAACCCCGTGGTGGGGGGTGAGACAATACACCCGTGAACTGTGGAGTGCCAAATTTTTAAAAATTGATTAAGGTTTGGTCTCCCCCGGGGGCCAAAAATTTTTATTTTCAGAATTGCATTTTGGGGTGTTTGGAATTTGTTGTTACCCTGGAAAGCCTTTTAAAAGGTTTTAATATTTTTTTTTTGTATAGTTTTTATAATATAGTGCTAAATTTCTGGGTTTTATTTTTGGTTTACCTTTTTCTGGGACTTATTTTGGGTTTTTCCCATCTTTTTGTTTTCCCCCCTCCCGAGCCATTTAAAAAAAAAGGAAAGGCCTAATAATTTTGGGGATTTATTTTTTAAAAATTTAGGGCAGACGAGAAGAATCATGTCAAACTCTGTTTCCTCCTGGACTGTCACAAACTACGTTACTCCTAATTATAACCAAGCGGAGAAAACCTCTAAGATACGTATTGCCCGGTACCATAAATAATCAGAAAAAAAACACAGAGTACACGAATACCTTCAGGCTAATTAAGCAATTAAAATATAACTTTTATTTTATACTGATAAAGAGACCTACCAAATTCCCTATTGTGCCCTACCTCGACTACTAATAAGTGGGGCACCCGCCCTGAAAAAGGGCGACCCCACACCGGAACCTATCTAGAGACCCTAAATATTCCTTCACTAAATAACACCTAAAAGGTAATATGTAACCACTATAACCATAAAAATCAAGGTGCACAAATCACCAATTACCAATCAAGACGTCAACAAGACAAGAAGAAACATACAATAAATCAATGGTTCCCTGTCCCGACGCGTTTCCCCCACAGATAGAGTGGGTTCATCAGGGAACAGACAGCACCAAAATCTCAGAAGTGCTGTAAAAGATGTGAAAAAAGATACATAGGGTACACCAAAATATGGTGCCAGCATGCAAAAAAACAGTAAGCAAACATATGATTAAATATCAGATACTAGTATATGTAAACTCACGTCCCTTTGGAAAAATTGTTATCATGGACTCAAGAGGCAAAATACTTCCCTATCCGGTAAGTCATTACCTATCCGGCATTACCTATCAGGCATTACCTATCTGGCCCAGCACCTCACATTTTTGTAAATATTGTATTATATCTTTTCATGGGACAACACTGAAGACAAGGCTCTTTGATACAATGTAAAGTGGTCAGTGTACAGCTTTTATTACAGTGCAAATGTGATGTGCTCTCAAAATAACACAAAAGTAAGTACAACCCCAAGTGAAAATGGACAAATTGTGCCCAAAAGTCAATATTTTGGGTGGCTACCATTATTTTACAGCACTGCCTTAACTCTCTTGGTCATATCTTCAGTATTGTCCCATGAAAAGATATAATACAATATTTACAAAAATGTGAGGGGTGTACTCACTTTTTCTGAGATACCGTACATGGTGCCTTTTCCCAACGAGAAACCTGACCCCTTTTAAGCTAATTTTACCAGAATAAATGGATGTTCTCATTGTGCTGTTTTACAATGGCATTGCCAGCTTCAGATTTGCATTTCCTGGTTAGTCTGGAGTTCAGAAGAATTGTAAATTATAGTGCACAAGGCTACAAAACTCTAAAGGGTAAAAGCTTGTCAATAAGTAAAGAAAAAAAAAGCTCCTGTATTTCAAGATGTTTCACGTAAAACCCCCCTCAAAAGACAAATGGACATCACCTTTGTCTGAAGAAAAAGGATTCAAACTCCAGAAGAAAAAGCCTTCTTTACCATGAGAACTATAAATCTGTGGAATAGCTGCCCCAGGAGCTGGTCACAGCAGGAACAGTTGAGAGCTTCAAGAAAGACTTAGATAACTACTTACTATTAAATAATATTAATACTTATGTAGCCGTATAAAATAACTGTATCAAGTTTGGTGGCAACTTTGGGATCAGGAATGAAATCTTCCTTTAGGTCAGATTGGTTCTTGCCTTAGGGGTTTCCAAGTCTTTGTCAATAGGGTTAACAAAGCTAAAAAATTCCCTCTACTGCTCCTTTCACTCACATTTTCCCCACCCTTGGTTGAACTTGATGGACATATGTCTTTTTTCAAGCATACTAAGTAACTATGTAAGATAAGGAACAGAGTAGGGAGTGAGTCACCACCCCGATCACTGCTTCAGCCTGTAAGAGCAGAGAAAGGTGGCCGGTAACTAGGGAGACTTGTGTACAAAAACAGGAGATATGATCTGCTCCTAACTCTGAAACTAAGCACAGTCAGAACATAAATGTATTTGGTAAAAGTCTTTATTTACCTTTGCCTACATGCTTAAAAGAAATTAAAGCTAATAGTTGTGGTGAGAATACTCCTTTAAGGCAGGTAGCATTGATATTTTTGAGCTCGGATGATGTTATTTGGGCTTGGCATAGCAGTATATGTGGGTACTGTAATTGAGCAGCTGTATGGGAAGTCATTTAAGCCACTTTCGGTGGCATTATTTGAGCACTATAGGACAATACCGTTATAATGAAATCAGTAGGATACTTTTTCTTGTATTACGACCTATGTTGCACCTTTGAAGGAACCTAAAACTGTAAATCAACTCTAGAAATGCCACCATATCCATCAGGGATTTATTTGGATTGACATATTTGGAGTTTTGTATTGGACAATTGGCATCCACCTAATAGAATTTTTGCCTTCCTCTGGATCCACAGTAGGGTTATAAGTTGGACTAAGTGGACTTGTGGCTAACCTCATCTACCATGTTACTTGTGAATAATTACTGATATTTAAGGTAGAAGAAATACTTTCTGGGGTCTGGAAGCTGCAACCCCATTGGTTCCCTAACAGAATGGAATTGAGATTCAGTGCCGAATAACATGGCATGAGAGCAAAATGTGCATAATTCAGCCTACAGTAACGAAAATTATTTGTGTATTGTCCTATTTGAAATACTTTTTCCTATCTCCTACAGACATTTGACACCAGGAGTGAACATGGTAAATCCCTCTTGACAATGCTGCTTGATTGCAGGTCATAGACCTTGTGGAATAAAACTGAACTTCTCTGCAGTCAAAACCCTCATGTCTGGAATTAACTGATCACAGTGAGTTCATTCCACTTTTCTGGAACAAGGACCCGGGAGATAAAGGAGAGATCACTGTTATCTCTGCTCCTTATCTTATCTGATTCCAGATACATAAGTAGAACGAGTGCTCCACCATGTTTCTTTTCATACACCTTCATTTACTTATGGTCAAATTCCATATTGCTCAATCCTACACAAAATGATTGCACCAAGTTTTTCTAAAGCTTAAAATGATTTTAAGTAATTTTATGTATAATCTTCAAAGCAAATGCAAGCCAAAAATAATAAAAAATATACTTCTACTAGGCTTTGGCCACACAATCAGTATTTCAAGTTTGAATTCTTGTGGATGCTGACTTGAAATACTTGTCTAAAACTTAAAGTAAATAATTCCTATTGTTTTTTTGCATTAATAACAGTATATTGTTGATATTTTTGGCACATCTGTTGTAGACTTAGGCCGTGTTCACACGGCTTATTCCCGACGGATTTGTGCGTCGTATTGAGCGCACAAATCCGCCGTGAATAAGGGGCGGGGCCGGAGCGCAGCGGGGGCGCCGCTCCCGGCCCCATAGAACAATGGCATTGTTTACGGCGCAGTCCGCGCCCTAAATAATGTGCATGTCACTTTCTCCCACCGCGGCGGATTTGCGAGCGGGGAGGGCGGACAGAATCCATGTTCTCTATGAGAGCCAAGTTTTGGTTTTTAACGTAATTTATGTATATCTCAAAGCAATTGGCAAGCCAAAATAATAAAAATTATTCACTGCTTTGCAACAATCTTCAAGTTTGATTCTTGGGAACTGACTTGAAATACTTGTCTAAACTTAAGTAAATAATCTATTGTTTTTTTGCATTAATAACAATATATTGTTGATATTTTTGGCACATCTGTTGTAGACTTACAGTTACTGAATTCCTTTGCCTGCCTTTGCTACATTTATTGGTTTTCGTTAGTTATCATTTTATGTAGTTTAGGTGATTTTACATAGATGGCCATAGATTGACTGGCCAATTGGAATCCCACTAAAGGGACATTCATAAAGTGATCAAAACGCAAAGGGTGACCTGTCCCATTAGGGCTGCGCCATTTTTTTGGTGTATTTTGCACCCAAAAAACTGTTGACACCTTATTGTCTATATAAATGAACTATTGTACACTAAAACTTTGAATGCGCCTTAAGTAGGCACATCAAATATGCTAGCAATGATATGCTATGTGCCTACATTTTGCTATGCGCCTAGATTAGTCGCATCAATTATACTATGCAAGGTAGACCAGATGCCAGATTTTTGACAGGTTCATTCATTCAGGCGCACTATACACTCATTCAATGCGCCTTAAAACTGCCGTGGCAGCGCCTCTTTTCTGACATGTTTAATTTCTTCTTGTCCTCTTCACCCATTTCTTCCTTATTCCTTTCTACCTTTTACTTTCTCTCTCTTTTGCTTGTCTGCCTTCCACACTTCTTCCTTCCTATCCAGGAATTTGGCTAATGACCACCCTACAAGGTGCAGAAGGTGTGATAAAGGTAGATGGATACACAGCAGAAAATCTCTTTACTGTCAGGAAGCAGCCATTCAAATATGATAGTTCATAGTTACAAATTTTAACAATATGTCTAGTGATTGTTATCTTACGCTGTCGGGAACTTGTGGCCTGGCTGTTGCCCTTGTAGTGTACAGGAGTTGGTGGTACAATACACTACTAACGAGTTAATAATGTTTACTAGTAATTGCACTAACATCTGTAATTGCATTATAAGTAGTATGATAAGTGTTCTCTATAATGTTTGTTGACCTCTACTTGACCCCTGTATTCAGCTAACAGCTTTTGCACATGTCTGTAAAATGTGTATCGTCATGCTGACTTGCAGAATTGTAGCCAGCTGCAGTCACTCAGAAACTAATGGTGAGAAACACCATGACAACACAAGGGTGGGGGTAGAGTAGGAGGTTATATAAAATAGGTAAATTTTGTGTTCTGAGTCTCTCCTCACTGGGGAGTTGTCTCTCTCCACCAGGGCCATTCCTAGGCTAAACTGCACTCAGGGCGAGGTGAAGAAATTTCGCCCCCCCCCCTCCCTGTAACATAATGCACCACGATGCGACACATTGCATCACCATCAACCAAATATACACAAAGCTTTAACACAATGTGCTACATATAAAACTACTATATAATAGTCATACCAAATAACACTGCTACACAAAACCAGAATCCCATGCTAATAGTACCAATATCCTATTAAGACCACATATCACCAGCACATAGTGACCAAATAATACTGCCACACCGTTGACCACATATCACCACCACATAGTGACTGAATAATACACCATACCATCACTGAATACAAACCATTATACTACAACCTATATTACCGACATACAGTGGTGGATACCAGCTGTACACAAACTCTGCAGACATATAAGCGATTACAGTAAAGTTACATCCAGGAACTTACAGGAGACGTCTCCGAAGAGTTGTTCTCCTTCTCTTTTTCTTCTCCATTTGTCCCAAACCACCATGACGTCTTCTCCCGGCCACAACTCTTCACTGTAGAATTTACAAAATAAATATCTTAGACTCCTCAGTTTATCAGCACTTCTCTACCAATTCCTATCTCTATACAAACTCCCCATCTATAGCTCCTCATATGGTAGCCATGTAATATGCCCCATGTAGCCAAACAGTAGCTCCCGGTAGCCATGTAGTAGCTGCTGTAGCCATGTAGTAGCCCCTGTAGACATATAGTTGCCCCTGTAGCCAAGTAATATGTCCCCTGTAGCCATGTAATAGCCCCCTGTATCCAGATAATATGTCCCCTGTAGCCATGTAGTAGCCCCCTGTAGCCATGTAGTAGGCCCCTATAGCCAGGTAGTAGGCCCCTATAGCCAGGTAGTAGTCCCTGAAGTAGCTCCCTATAGCCAGGTATTAACCCCTGTAGTAGCCCCTATAGCCAGGTAGTATCCACTGTAGTAGCCCTTATAGCCAGGTAATAGCCTTCTATAGCCAGATAGTAGCCCCTATAGCCTAGGTACTAGCCCCCTATAGCCAGATAGCAGCCCCTGTAGTAGCTCCTATAATCAGGTAGTAGCTCCTGTAGCTAATGATAATAAAATTAAAAAAATATACTCACCTTGCCATGGTCCCCGGGTCCAGGTCAGGGAGCTGCTGAGCAGTGTAAGCGGCGTGACATCATCACGCCGCTTACGCTGTTACGCAGCTCTCAAGGATCTCCTGAGCCGGCAGAATTGCCGGCCGAGGAGATCTAGTGTCGCAGGGGGCGTGGTGAAAGCCGTGCACCCCCTGCGATACTGATACATACAGGGAGGAGGCAGGAGGGTAACAATCTCTCCTGCCTCCTCCCTGTGCCGCCAGCTGCACTGAGTGTTTGCAGCTGCTGACTGACTCTGTGTGGCCGTTTTACAATGGTCGTGCAGAGTCAAAGGCTAATCTCCGGACAGGCGAGGCGGGCGGCCGCAACGCCCCCCTCAGGTGAGCGGAGCCTCGCCTGCCCCTATGAACGGCCCTGCTCTCCACTGATTTCCACCTTCGTGTTATCAGTGCTATCATCATCATCTGTAGCTGTTAGAGGTCAGCTCTGATCTCTTATCTTCCCTGGGCTCATGGGAGTGGATCAAGAAAGAGGAAAAGCTAATCTTATATGAGAGGCAGTTATGTAAGGGACTTTATTTAGGAATATTATCCTTCCTTCATTAACTGAGTGGCTAGCACTGGAAGGACTGAGATGTAACTTGAATGCTGACCACTGCCATGTGTATACATGGTGAAGTAAAGAGGCCTAAGATGATTTGAAATTGGGATCCCTGAGTCTCCTGTCTGTTCTTTCTGCACCACACATCAAGGGCACCATACACTCCATCTTACGAAGGCAGTCGAGGGAGAGACTACTGCTAGAGCGTGCTCTGGGGGAGCTACTACTGTCATCCACAGTGCAGACCCCTTCTTTACTGGTGCTGGGTGCCGAAGGAGCATAAGAGTTGCAGGTAGTGAGGTACTAGCCACCGTGACGAGGAACAGGTCCCAGGTGCCCGCAAACTACTGCTCCCGCTTCCCTCTCCTCTGCCTCCCTCCGTGCCACTTCTTGACACCACACCCTCACTTGCTCTTACTCTACTGACTCTGTGGTGCAAAACTACACGCACTCATTCCTTCCAGTTTTAGATGCAGCCCAGCCCCACCTGCCTATAGCACCACTGGTCTCTCCTGTAGCGTAGACCACCACGACCCTTCTCTCTGTCTAAGAGGCAACCACCAACACTGGTCTCTGCACCTGGTTTCACAGTAGTCTTCAAGAGCAGATGGTCTGCTGTTCAGGCTTCCGTTACTGTCAACAAGGTTGCCATCATGAATTACTAGGGCCCAATACAGCCAGCATCTGGGCCCCCACCCATTACCAGTTCCTATCTCATACCATAAGACGTTTCCTAAAATAAATTATGACCCCCCTGTTCCCTGAAATAACTTATGACTGGATATGCCCCCTACATTTATTTGGCTCCCACTGTGCCCCCTGAAATTAATTAGGACTCTTAGGGATTGTTCACACCACGTTTTGGATCCGTTTTGGATGCGTTTTACGGATCCGTTTTTAACCTACAAAACCTGGATGCAAAGTGCATCCAAAAAGCGGATCCAGAAAACGCAACAGCTGATCCTTTTTTGGATGCGTATTGGATGCGTTTTGCATGCGTTTTACGGATCCGTTTTTTGGA
This sequence comes from Phyllomedusa bahiana, assembly GCA_025379985.1. NCBI lineage: Eukaryota > Metazoa > Chordata > Amphibia > Anura > Hylidae > Phyllomedusa > Phyllomedusa bahiana. The sequence continues at coordinate 15,640 of JAODAL010036869.1, forward strand.
TCTGTTTTTTCAATGCTTTATTTAAATCAACCTATCAAACTGCAATTTAAATATAATATAACCTATCAATGACCAAGAAAAAAACCCTTTTTTTACCTAGTGTCAATAACTGTACATACACCTATGATTTTAGAACCCGCCCCCCTATTTTTTTTTAAAATCAACCAATAGTTTTCAGACCCACCCCATGTAAATGAATTAATAATCATTTATAAACTAAATCATTTATAAACTAAATATATATTTAGTATACAGATATATATTTATATACATTTATATACTATTATATACATTTATATACTATTATATACATTTATAATATTATATACATTTATATTATATATAAATACTATACAAAAGTATATTTTTATATATATATATATATATATATATATATATATATATATATATAATATATTATATATTTTTATATATAAAATATAATTTTATACAATTTATATACATTTATAAACTAAATATAACCAAACATTAATATTCATATTTTATATTTAATTTAAATCCAATGCATTTTACGGATGCGTTTTTGGCATCGAAAGCGGATCCAAAACGTACCCAAATGTATGCTGCGGTTTTGGATCCGCTTTCAGGATGCCAAAAGCGCACTCCATTATTTCTTCTGGGGATTTCTCTTGCGTAAAACGCAAGAAGAATTGACATGTCAATTCTTAACATGGATCCGAAAAGCGGATTGCGAAAAGCGCATCGGCGATCACTCGTGTGAACAGCGATGCGCTTTTGCCGTTGAAAGCAATGTTAATCACACTGACAATTGTTAGCTCCGTTTTGCGGATCCGTAAAACGGATCACAAAAACGTCGTGTGAACAAGCCCTTATTGTGCTCTCTGGAATTAATTATGACCCTCACTGTGCCCCCTGACATTTTTTATGTTTCCTCTGAAATATTTTTGACTGTTATTGTGCCCCTGAAATTAATCATGATTCCCACTCTGCTCCTTTGAATTATGACCCTTCACTGTGCTTCCAAAAATTAACTATGACTCCTAGAATGCCCCCTGTAATTATCACCTTGATAGTGTTCCCTGTAATTATAGTGCTCACTGTGCCCCATTAAATTATGATAATCCACTGTGCTCTAACAGTAAAGAATCCTCATCTATGATGATGATGAAACCTTCTTTCCTATAGATGTTGAGAATGCCCCTTTGTGGCCCTTGGTGTAAAAAGATCATGCAAGAGACCTGTGTACTGTCCTTTCACATATTTGTACATGTTAATTATATCGCCCCTAAGCTGTCTTTTTTCTAAGCTGAATTACCCCAAGTTTCATAGCTTGTCTTGGTACTGCAAACTCCCCATTCCCTTAACCAACTTGGTCACCCTCCTTTTACCCGCTCTAGCTCAGCTGTGTCTTTTTTATACACTGGTGCCCAAAACTGGGTACAATATTCCATACTGTATGTGGCCTCACCAATAATTTATATAGATACAAAACTATTCCTGTCTTGAGCATTTATCCATCTTTTAATGCAACCCATGAGTTTATTTGCCTTGGCAGCAGCTGCCTGGCACTGGTCACTAAATAGAAGATTACTGTCTACCAATATCCAATAAGATATTTTCAGCAGTAATTTTACCTAGTATCATGTTATTGAGTACATTATTGCACTTTTTGTGCATTTATCCACATTAAACTACAAATATTTGGTTTCAACATGTAGGGAAAGGTAAATGAAGACTTTATCCAAATACATTGCTTTGTTTATTTTGCTTTGTTGAGGAGATAAGACAGATTGTATATGCTCTCAGTAAACACAGGTTTTTCTAGGCTAAGGTTTGCTCTCCCCTTCTCTCTAAGCTCTTTGTCTTATCTGATAGCAGAGAGTGACGTCACCACAGGTCCGACTGCGACAACTTGAGAACATAGTGTGTTACCTCTAACAAATAAAGGAGGCTAATTTATTGTTTACTTTAGACCAGAGAGCGTCAGAGCTCATAAATAAGATCTAATTGCACTGACATGAGAGCAGGAGGAGAGCTTTGAGTATGGAGCCAACATGCTATTCACTGCTATACAACCACTCACAGTCTGACTAGGAAGAGACAGGATGCATGAGTCTAAAACTGCTTGTGGCTCCGAAACAGCATGGTGGGACAACCCCTTCAATCTTCTGTTGCAACTTTTGGGTGCCTATAAGATCTCCTGCTTTCATTTCAGTGCAATTAGATGAGCGTGAAAACAGAGCTGAATGGCTAATTACTGCTATAGAACCACCCACAGCCTGACCCGGGAGAGACAGAATGCATGAATCTAAAACTGCTTTTGGCTCTTGAAAACAGCATGGTGAGACAACCCTTTTAATCAGTCTATAATATTTTATTATCCTCCTCTGTTTCAATTATCTTACAGAGCTTTGCTTCATCAGCAAATACTGCGGTTCTCCTCTGTAAGTCGTCTACACGGTCAATAATAAATATACCCTATATACCCTGTAGTACCTTACTAGCAACTGTGACCCTTCCAATACTGACCCCTGTAGTACCCCACTAGCAACTGTGATGCCTCTAATAGTGACCACTGTGGTGCTCCACTAGCAACTGTGACCCCTCCAATACTGAATCCCTGTGGTACCCCACTAGCAACTGTGACCCCTCCAATAGTGACCCCTGTAGTGACCCACTAGCAACTGTGACCCCTCCAATACTGAATCCCTGTGGTACCCCACTAGCAACTGTGACCCCTCCAATACTGACCACTGTGGTGACTCACTAGCAACTGTGACCCCTCCAATAGTGACCCCTGTAGTGACCCACTAGCAACTGTGACCCCTCCAATAGTGACCCCTGTAGTGACCCACTAGCAACTGTGACCCCTCCAATACTGACCACTGTGTTGACTCACTAGCAACTGTGACCCCTCCAATAGTGACCTATGTAGTGACCCACTAGCAACTGTGACCCCTCCAATAGTGACCCCTGTAGTGACCCACTAGCAACTGTGACCCCTCCAATAGTGACCCCTGTAGTGACCCACTAGCAACTGTGACCCCTCCAATAGTAACCCCTGTAATGACCCACTAGCAACTGTGACCCCTCCAATAGTGACCCCTGTGGTACCCCACTAGCAACTGTGACCCCTCCAAGACTGACTCCCTGTGGTACCCCACCAGCAACTGTGACCCCTCCAATAGTGACCCCTGTAGTGACCCACTAGCAACTGTGACCCCTCCACTAGTGACCCCTGTAGTGACCCACTAGCAACTGTGACCCCTCCAATACTGACCCCTGTAGTACCCCACTAGCAACTGTGATTCCTCCAATAGTGACCACTGTGGTGCTCCACTAGCAACTGTGACCCCTCCAATACTGAATCCCTGTGGTACTCCACTAGCAACTGTGACCCCTCCAATAGTGACCACTCTGTTGACCCACTAGCAACTGTGACCCCTCCAATACTGAATCCCTGTGGTACCCCACTAGCAACTGTGACCGCTCCAATACTGAATCCCTGTGGTACCCCACTAGCAACTGTGACCCCTCCAATACTGAATCCCTGTGGTACCCCAGCAACTGTGACCCTGTAACATTACATTGGATTTTTAACCACCCTCTGTTTCCTATCACAGAGCCGGTTATGAACCCATTTAAATATATATTCACCCAGTCTTATCATTCTCAATTTTTGCACCAATCTTTTAAGTGGGACAATATCAAATGCCTTTGAGAAGTCCAAATAGACACATTCCACAGCCTTACCTCAGTGCAGTCTAGAACGTACCTCCTCATAAAATTTGATCAGGTTAGTATGACAGGACTGATCCCTATTGAAACGCGTAGGTGCCACAGGATGTGAACTGTGTTTATATTAGTAGTTTTGCTTTTTAAAATTAAAATGTACAAATAGTTCTGCTTCTACATTGTTGCCTGGGTCAAACTTCAGACTCTTTTTCCGTGCATTAGAAACCTTAAGAGAAGGGGGAGCTCTCAGTTTACTGTTTTGTGAATTACTCTATGATAGTATCTCTTAGAAAACCTTCAAATATTTTGCACACAATGGATGTCAAGCTTACAGGCCTAGTTTCCAGGCTCCCTTTTTGACCTTCTTTGAATATTGGCACCTTGCATCGGTCCCATGTTACGGACTCTTGTCATTATAGAACGTTGTAAAATTGAAGCCCAAAAACCAATGGTGGAATTGTGTCCCCCCACTCTTTTTCATGGCCCAATACTGAAAAAAAACTATGGAACACCTGTGCGCCCAAAATGCACAATACACCCCTAGATGAGATCCCTGAGGGGTGTCGAATCCAAAATGGGGCAACTTCTGGAAGGTTTCACCTGTTCTTGTACTTTGAGGACATTGCAACTACCAAAATCTGCGTGCCAAATAGCGCTCCCTCCATTGTACGTCCTGCCATGCACCCAAACAGCAGTTTACACCTACATATAGAGTATTGACTAACTTAGAAGAAATAGTAACAAAATTTGTGGTGCTTTTTTCCAGGATTCCTTGTAAAAATGAAACATTTTCAGCTAAAATTGCAGATTGTTGGAAAAAAATAAATTTTTCATTTTCCCAGCCTAATGCTAAAAATATTTGTGAAACACCTGGTGGATCGATATACTCACTACACCCCTGGATATATTTCTTGAGGGGTGTAGTTTCCAACATGAGGTCTTTTTAGGGATGTTTATTAAGTTTAAGTGCCTTGGGGCGTCCACAAACCTGAAATGGTGCCTAAATAAAACTGTATTGAAAAAGAGATCCCAAAGTCTGGTAGTTGCTCCTCCTATTCTGAAACTTGTGGTTGAGCCAAATAGTGCACATATGAGATATCTCTGAAAGTGGCAGAATCTAGGGAATCAATACTAAGTTGCATTTCTGTGGTCACAGTTACCGAGTTCCTGTGAATAATGGACAAAAACTGAAAATCTGAAAAAAAAGTGAAATTTTGAAATTTTACCTCCACTTTGCTTTAATTTTTGTGACCTAATAGTTTAACAAACTTCCTAAACATTGTTGTAAATACTTTAAGGGGTGTAGTTTCTTATATGGAGTCATTTATGGGAGTATCTAACATACAGACCTCTCAAAGCCACGTCAGAACTGGACTGGTCCCTAGAAATGTATATTGCAAATTTTCTTGAAAATGTGAAAAATGACTACTAAAGGCCACATGTATGAAAATTGTCTAGGTCTAAAACTCACTTTGTTGCCCATAGCAAGCAATCATAGTGCCACTCATTTTCCAGAGCACTATATGAAATAAAGGGGGCACTCTGATTGGTTGCTATGGGCAACAACGTGAGTTTTAGACCTAGACAGTTTTCATACATGTGGCCCTAAATTTCTAAGTCCCCTAATGTTGTAAAAAAATTAAAATACATTTAAATAATGATGCCAACCTACAGTAGACATGTGGTAGATGCTAGTTAAAAACTATTTTGAGTGGAATAACTATCTGTCTTACACGAAGAAATCTTTGAAGTTTGAAAATGGCAAATTTTAATTTTTTTCACAATATTTTGATATTTTTCACAAATAAACAAGGATTGTTTGACCAAAATTTCTTACTAACATAAAGCACAATGTGTCACGAGAAGACAATCTCTGAATCACTTGGATAGGTAAAAGCATTGAAAAGTTATTCTCACATAAAGTGACACTTGTCAGATTTCAAAAATGGGGCTCTGTCAGGAATACCAAAACTGGCTGCGGCAGTGAAAGGTTAAAAACAACAGATCATTGCAGGTCCAGCTTCATGGCCTCTATACGATCAGTATGATATATTGCATACCAACCATTTAATACATGGATGGGTCTGGTCCTGTGGACTTAGAGCCGCTCTATGTTAGCCACTGTCAAATTGGTAGTAGAGGACAGGAATGAGGGAAGTTTAATCTGAATGATGTATTCTCCATAGTGTTGAATTTTATCCACTCTCTTTAAAGTCTTTATCTTGCCATCAAGTTTTTATTGGTGTGTCACTATTCCTTCTATGCTCATATACATCATACGCTTTAGAGGGTACATTGACCATAGTAGTCATCTTAATTACCTTATCAGTGTCTAATCACTTCCAACAATGTCATCAGATAAAGCAGCTCAGTTTACATGTCCATTAAAATCTTGGTTGGAGTCAAAGTGTTTGAACCTGGTTTTTACCCGAAGGTCACTAACACTGATTTATCAGTGATTATCTGCTTGATATAGATTACTCAATTCTTAGATGAAGAAAGATAATTTTGGTGGGAAGAGTGATGTTATCAGTCCTCCCAGAGTATATAAAGAGGAACTTCTGACCATACTTTACTCACTGCTCTTCTGCTTCCCAGACTTCAGTGGTCCACCTCTGCAGCTCCCACCTCAACATGGCCTTTACTGGAAAATATGAAGTTGAATCGCAAGAGAACTATGAAGCTTTCATGAAGCTTATCGGTGAGCATTTACATTTTATTGTATGTTACAAAAATATTGTTCTGCGAAATATATGTATGAAAACAAAATCCAACCCGGAAGGTCTTTGAGAGAAGGATGAGGCCAACTGTTGGGCCACATACTCTTCAAGGTTATTGTGCCCCCGATATAGTCATAATAGATTATTTCACTTTTTAATTAATATGGTCATAACTTTAACCAAAAATGTACTTTCTTTGAAAGGATTCTTTAGAAGTGTAAAAATGAATTTGTTTTCTTGATCCAGAAACAGACCCACATCTGTCCATATGCCACGTCTGGTACTGCAGTTCATCTCCATTCACTTCTCTGTAAAATCATGGACGTGGTGCCATTTCTGGAAGGAGAAAACCAATTGTTCTAACCTTGATTTCCCCTCTAAAGAGAACCTGTGACCTCTCCTGACAAGTCTGTTTTAATAAAAACTTACATTCCCTATTAAATGTTATTTATGGGGCGTCTTCTCTTATATATTTGTGTTGTGCTGTTCCTATGTTATTCCTTCTAGAAATGTATTACTAAATTGTCAACCGGGTGTCAACCATGCCAATTGTCAAAGGCGTGTGTCCCGGAACACCTTGACTCTATATAACTACCTAGCCTACTTACATTAGGTAACACCCAATTGACAGATTCGGTAATACATTTTTAGAAGGAATAACATGGTCCACATATCTTCACAACTAAGATCTAAAAATAGATGCTCCAGAATTATAATTTAAAGGGGATTTATCGCTTCCTCAGTTCGGCTGTTTTCTTGTAGCTTCATTTTCTCAGCTCATCAAATCCAGGGGCATTTCTTCCCCTCCCACCTGGGTGTTTCTTAACTGAAGGGGGATGACATCATCCCCTCCCTTCACTGTTTGTGCTCGCTCCCGAGTCAGTGTGTTTGTTTGAGATCAGTGGGAGTGGATAGCACATCCCTGCTCCCCCCCCCTCTCTGTCTGAGTCCACATGTCACTGTGTTGTTCCTCTCCCTATGAAGTCTTATTTTGTAAGAGCTGTGTGTTTACATACCACAGGCCAGCCTTGTCTAGACAGTCTTCTATGAACTCAGAGCACTGATCTCTTCTCCTCTCACAGCTGGAGGTTTGTTACAGTTGAATCCAGTCTTCTATGAACTCATCCAGAGCAGCACAGATCTGTCTCCATTCTATGTTTACACGCAGCAGCATTAAGGCACCGGGCACAATTCTGCTGTTTTCTGATTGTAGAAGCAGCTGCAGTGTTACTGTGCAGCTGCTGGCTGTGCAGAGTGAAATGTTGCCGGCCCCTTATTCTGAGTGAGAGAGGCAGGAATGTGCGCTCCCGTGAATACGACCGGGGGCCAGACAGAATGTAAATTAGTAGAGCCGTCAGCCAATGAAATGAAAGGAGGTGGAATCCGACCGGCACTGGGGAACAGTGTTTACAGAAAACGAAGATAAGGGAGACAGTGAAAACAAGACAGCTTTGCTAAGGACATCCAATTGCAAAGTTGCTTGTTTTCACTGTCCCCTTATTCTGAAGACCATTTAATGAAATGATACAACCCTTTAATGGAGAGGTTTTTTGGCAATTGATATTTATCACCTACCTGACCCCAGTGAGGAGGAACTTCATTGTAGCATTGGTCAACAATGCACAGTACCACTCCATTCAAAGTCTGCGGGACTGATGGAGATAGCCAAATATAGCCAACTCCCCACTGCATTCTTAGTATCCATTAGCCACGTACAATAGGAATGTTCCTGGTGTTCACTTCAAACACATCTATAATCCTTCATTCACCCAACAGAAGCTAACAGAGTATTCTTTTGATCTTTGTTGGGCTGGTGAACATTGGTATTCCATTGTTCTGCTATTCCTTAGTGCACAAAATCCATTGCAATAAAAGTCTTCTGCACATGAAAGCTTATAGGAACAGATGCCTCTGTGCACCTATAGAGTAGCATCTAACATTGGCATTTGTTGAAGGAACATATCAGGAACAAGAAAAAGCTTCCTTAAAAAATGGTCTGTATTGAAATTCTGTGACTCGCGCGACACATAAAAAATGACTTTCGTATTTTTGGGACACATGTCTGTAGTCAGGACTAAGAGCACGTCTGTCTGAAATGCGAAAGCCATTTTTTATGTGTATTGTGGGTCACAGAATTGCAATTAAGACCATTTTTTTAAATAATCTTGATTTTTTCTTTATATGCATTGACTTGGTGCTTTCATGTTCCCACCTATCTATGGGTGAGCTGGAGTTTTGCTTTTGTATATATCAGGAACAGGAAGGTAGCTACAAAGGGCACTGGGGTAGCAGTCACTACCTAATCCTGGAGGCCCCTCTGTCACTTAAAGGGGTTGTCTCACTACATAGATTCATCTCACCTCAGTCCTGTTTTCTTGGTTTTGTTTTGAATTCAGGGGCGTGTTTACTGGCTTCCACTGGGCTGCAGTAGAAGCCAGTTCTGTAGCTATAGCAACCAGCACTGGCAGCCTATCAGGAGAGATAGAACAGTTCTGTAGCTATAGCGACCTGAGGAGCTGATGCAGCCCATACAAGAGGGGATATCTAGGAATAGGTAGGACACTGGTAATGGACACATATTGCAAAGTGACTTGTTTTTGCAAGATCTTTAATATAAAAAGCAATCCTTGTAGTGAGACAACCCCTTTAAGGAGACACCAGTATTACAAATGGCATCTAATAGGTTATAGATTTTGCATTCAGGCCCAGGAGTTTTAAGTTACATCTCAGATTAAGGAATCCTTCTGGTGTGTACCTCCAATGGACAATGTGAAGCCTCCTAAACACTCAACCTCTTACATCAGTCTCATGACTTTAAATGTAGCAGCACTGTGCATTCACAAGACTACTTAAAGTCCTCCATACTGTGGTCACTCAGGGAGGAGAAAAAAGGATTTCAGACCCCCACACTAGTGACTTGTGGGGTCTCCAACAATTTGATTTCTATAACCTATCCTATGGATATCTAATCAGTGTGAAATCAAATGTGAAAAAGCCCCTTTAATAGCTCTATATGTGCTAAGACAACAGTTGCTTTCATATAACCGGGTTTTCTCTTTGTAGGTATCCCTGATGCCCAAATTGAGAAGGGAAAGAATTTTAAATATACCACAGAAGTAGTACAGAATGGAAATGAGTTTACCTGGTCTCAGCTCTATCCGGGACACACAACCACCAATAAGTTTGTTGTCGGCCAAGAGTCAGAAATGCAGACCATGGCTGGCAAGAAGTTTAAGGTAATGATCTCACTGGCTAATGCAACAACAAATGTGAATAGAGCCATAGTCTCTGGTGCATACCACTCCCTACATTTGTAGAAATCCTCTGGTGTTATTCTAGGAGAGAATCCAATGAGACTGATGACTTCTCAGTAAGGGAAATTATCGCAAAATTTGAATGAAATGATATTAGTACTCCATCCATAAAAGTTCATATCCTTTATTGGGAATGTGTTAAAATCTAATAACACAAACAAGCAACACATATCTACGCGTTTCAGACCTTGATCTGGTCCTTAGGAATAGCTAACGACCAAGGACCAGATCAAGGTCTGAAATGCGTAAGCTTGCGTTGATTATTTGTTTGTTTTATGATATTATAACAAGTTCCCAATAAAGGATATGAACTATTATGGATGGAGTACCAATAGCTTTTCATTCCATTCACTGGCTAAATTTATTGATGTGTTCACATTGTAGAGCTCCTGAGATGAGTGGTTAGTTTTTATGGTCTTTTTGATGGTAGTGGTGATAATTTTCTGATAACATTCAACGGACTTAGATATGACATGATTCTTGGACAAGCCAAAAGCACAAGTCCTTCTCGTAGTCACATTTTATCAAACCAATAGACGCAGAAGTAGAATTTCCAAGAACGTCTAGCACTATTGGTCATCTTCAAGATGTTATGTGATACTTACATAAGGGGATTTAAGGGAACATCTGGTGCTAGACGCCGTACTTTTTCATATAGACATAGGGCTCTTGGTGATAACTTTGTGGATGGTTTTGGAATAATTTGTCACTGACTGGCAGTTAAGATGTTGCTTGCGGAATAAAATGATTGCCCATTAGGCCACTGCTTGCACATTACTGGTGCAATCGGGCCTTTTAATTGGACAATAAGGGGGACATGTATAAAAACTGTCTACATCTAAGACTTTCTTTGTTGTCCACAGCAACCAATCAGAGCTCCCCTTTCATTTCATACAGCATAGTTCTCTGGAAAAATGAAAGCGACGCTCTGATTGGTTGCTATGGGCACCAAAGAAAGTCTTAGACCTACACAGTTTTCATACATGAGGCCCTAAATGTCTTTGGACAGTTTAAAGGGGTTGTCCTCCTTTGTACAATGAATTCGCTGATTGCCGTCTGTAAAGCCTAAAAGGAATGTGTCATCAGAAAAAAACCTTTTGTTTAACTCATATTTTTATGTTACACACATTTTTAAGAATTTTGGTTGTTTTTTTATTTTTTGTATCATTATTTTTTTTAAATCCTGAAATCCTGCAGTGCCCCCTTTGGCCACTAGGCCTACTAATAGTTTAAAACTTCCTGTTCTGTAGAGAAAACTTTGCATTAGTCTCCTCTTTATCAGCACAGGCAGGATTACACTGAGAAGTGACACCAATGTGTATAGATAACACAGGATCCCCCATTCACAATAGGAGATGTCACAGCTCTCTCTATCTGCACACTGACTTCTTCCCAGGTCACAGAGCCTAGAAAACTCTCCTATAGAAGTCAATGGGTCTGCTCCTGTTCACAGGCTCTTATGCCCTTGTAGCTGCTGTAAAACATTTCAGACAAAATGGCCACCTCCATATTCCTATCAATAAAACAAAATTAAAAAAAATCTAAGGTCAGAAAGAAAAATGGCTAAAGAAGAAAATAATATGTATAAGTGTCTTGTTTTAATTAGTAAAAAAATATTGATGACAGATTTCCTTTAACTGAGACCAATCAGCGATTATCACATTACATTACGCTGCCCCCTTACAAATGAATGGACAACTACATAAACTATGAACATGTCAATTTCACCAAACGGGGCTCCTCATAAGGGAAACCCCAAAAATAAAACTCTTTTTTCGAATCTAAAGACATAAAAAAGGGGCTTTTGTTATCCGTAGACTGTGAAAAAATTTGGAAATTTTCCAACATTTCTCTAAAAAATTCATAGTCCTACAGACAACTTTAAAAAAAGGGGGTTAATAAAAAACGTTGTGGACTTCCCTAACTACCACCACACTTCTGAGATTGCTGATGGGAAACTTGTTGAGGTAAGACTCTTCTAAATGGAACTATAAGATATAACATGAAATAACTGTATTCAAAAAAACAATGTTATGCATCTTTCAATTCATCCAATATTAATTTATTGGGCTGTGCTGGTTGTTGCTTTAGTTGTGTTGCTATTGGTATTGACCTTGAGAACTAGTTAATCCAGGTCCTGACCTTCGGGTGGTATGCATAGCCATTTTCTCTATATAAAGGGGGGAATTTGGTGCTTTCCATTTGTGAGCAACATAAGGGACCTTCTTGGGATCAGTAAATTCTCTATCGCAAGTTTGATTCAACATTCAAAAGGTCCATTTTGGGAAAAAACCCCTGCAGCAGTTTTTCATGGCCCCCAAACTTATTACTAAACTGTATTTTCAGTGCCCCATGTTGGGAGCTTCATTTAAAAATGGAGAGCCAATTTTTGAAGAAAACTACAGAGAAAGTGATCAGATGGTAACATGAATTTTGGGCCCAATGCAAACTCTAAAAACAGGTCTTCCCAAAAACCCCTCCAAATTTTATTAGATGGCGCCTTTGTATGTAGGAGCCTTTTTGGCCTCTCCTAGTCCAGGGTTGAAGTACGACTCCTGTCTCTTTACCCTTTAAAGCTAATCCACTGCTGCTTTGCTACCACTCTAGTCTAAAATCAATATGTATTTGATAAAAAAAAAAAATTTACTTTTTTTTTGGGCTTAACCACGGAGAAACTAAACCCGTAGCAAGGGTTTTCAATGGATTTTAAGTTGACAAATCTTGTGCCAACAAACCTTCCTTATAGTGTACATAATATAACAATTAGGAAACAGACAGTAAAAAAGATTGTAAGGATTTTCCTTGTTGACTTAGGCTTTGATGCTGTTCCATGGTAGAGCCTGTATTATCTGATACATAAAAACTGCTTGCCTGTCACCACCACTAGAGGGTCAGTCTGTATACAGTTGCGTATGCCTCTTATTCACTTGAACAGGAGTCACATAGAGATAGACCCCTCAGTGGTAACAGCTGGGGACCTTATGTATGTGTAGAGAATGGAGGAATGATGTTTTGTACCAAAGATATGGAACACCTTAGTCTTATTTAGTATAATAGAAAAAAATGTCACAAATTATCTGTACAGTAGTTTTCTTAAAAACTAACAAAAAAAAAAAGATGACTGATTATGGCTCTGTTGTAACTCTTGCCTAAACACACACAGATATAATCTCTTAGGCCATGTTCACAGGGCTTATTTTGACGTGGTTTCGGACGAGGTTTTCTGAGCGTTTCCTCGCCCAAAACCTTGTCCAAAACGCCCCAAGTTTATTTAATTGATTCCTATGTAAAATCTTGTTGTAGTTCACACACGACGAAGTTTTTACACGCTTCTTTGAAAGTGCTGAAAAAGAAGTATCATGTCAATTCTTGAAGCGCGTTTTAGGCGCATTTTTCGGCGCGGTTTTTGTCTTTGGCTATTACTTTGTATGGGTGGAAACCTCGTCCAAAACTTCGCAGAAAAACGCCTCTAAACCTCTTCTGAAGAAGCGTGTTTCAGGCGAGGTTTTGGGAGCAAAAACGCTCCGAAAACCTTGTCCACAACTACATCAAAATAAGCCGTGTGAACAAAGCCTTAACTCTTCATTTGTTCTGTAAGTTGAGTATGTTTCTTCTTAACATAGTGAGGAGCTAGTATTTTTCAGAATTACCTGTATTTCTACATTGATTATTAATAAAATGTAATTAGCAATTACAAACACAAACTTATTAAAATAATAACACACCAATAGTTGTACGTGCGTTTTATGAGCACATCCAGTAAGCATACACAGTGCAGAGAGAAAAACTGAGTGAATCCTTAAAGGGGTGTTCCCATCTCCTACATTGCTGTACCCTCAGGTTCCTTCACACCTCCCTCAGGATTCCCATTATGCCTTTGGAGTACTGCCTGCTCTTTGGAGAGTAGCAGGATGCCTGAATTTTCTCCATCTATAGGCAATTTGTCTATAAATTTAGGTCTTTAGCAATGCTTTTATAGCCTTCTCCAGTATCGTGCTCCTCTATAACATATTCTTAGGAAGTCTTTTAAAAGTAGTCTGTATTAAGGCATTGTGTGTTAACAATTACCACCTTCTATTGATTTGTAAGTAGATTGTAAGCCTTTGCGAACAGGGTCCTCACTCCATCTGTACCAGTTCACAGTCAATTAGTCTTGCCATTGTATTTGGTTGGTCTTATGATTTGTATGTAACCCCCTCAAATGTACAGCGCCCTGGAATTAAATGGGTTTTCTTGCCATGCTGTTTCACACAGTCACAGGCAGCTTCAGATTCACACTGCCAGGTCAGACTGTGGGTGGTTCTATAACAGTGATTAGCAGACCTACCTCCTCTATCACTAGCTGAGACATTACAAAAAGTAGTGGAAAGTTAATCTTTAGTAAACAAAGCTACAGAGCTCTCAGGAGTGAAAACAATTGCTGACCTGTAAACAAAATCTAATCTTGTTAGAGATAAAAACTCTGCTCTTTTCGACCATGGTGATGTCCTTCCTTGCTCTCTGGCTAATCAGGAAGGGAGAGCAGGACGGTAGAGACACATGTGTGCACTCAGAGCAGATAAAATCTCTCTTATCGCCTCACCAGGGTGAAATCAAAAGAGCAACAAATTTAGAAAAAGTCTTCATTTACCATTTCCTACATGTTAAAAGCTAATCATTGTGAAAACTCATTTAGTGGTGCTTTAAAATAACCAATAGCAATACTAATTTGTGAGTAATCAAGCTTTGTCTGCCTTTCTTCAGCGTGTTCTTGATTTAGTTAGATTGTGTTTGTCTATAACAATCAGATCACATTACTTTAGTAATAAATGCAGGAATCTAGGTAGTTGCAAAAGGTTCAGTTACTTGCATCTGTATCATAATTAGATATTATGCTTTTCTAATGTACTTTGCAATCCTACCTTTTTACAGACCTCCGTGTGCGGTGGAATCACATTCAAGAGGACCAGTAAGAGAGTATCATAAAAACCTCACGTCTCTACTTATTCCTTGTATCAATTTTGAAAAATAAAGTCTCTTTGCATAATGATCTGTCCATTTTGTTTTATTCCTCTGAAGCCATTGCAAGTTTTTTAAACCAGTATCAATGATGGATGAGCATTTTTCTAATTAAAAGGCTACTTTTCCTTAATTTTCTGAAAAACCATAGCAATGTTCCTCCCATTTAAAAAATTTAAACTTTTAAAACGTACTATTTTTCCCCCTTTTGGGGGGCTTATCAAATTTTAAAATACAAATCAGCCCCCTAGTGGTGGCTCAAGGCAGCAGACATTTTTACAAATATGTGTGGAGGAAAAACCGAGGAACATGTGCTAAAATTGTAATGGAACACCCCAACCTCAAAACAAAAAGTTCCAAATTTCAAAGCCCAAAACCCGGGCCCAAAAACCGCCCCCCCATTTCCTCTTATTTGACCCTCAAGCTCGGGCCCAGTGAGTGGGGAGGGACAGGCCCGGGAGCAGATGGCCAGCCTCCACTTTCCCCCGGAGGACCAGCCACCCGGCAGAGGGGGTCCCACCCAGCACCCCGGAAGTGGGCGTCATCTTAAATTCGGGAAGGCTTTTGGCGTCCCTCTCCCCATGCTGCTAAATTCAGAAACCTAAACGGATAATGCGGGGGCTCGGCACCCCTCCCCAGGCACGGGGCCCCCCACCCTCCAAAGGCCATTTTTTGGGAAATTTCATGATTCTATGGGGCCCCTTGGAAAAAATTTATTTTGGCACCCCTGCTCTAAAGAAATTTTTAAGGAAAACATTTAAAATTTAATTTTACACGCTTCCTACCTAAAATTTTTTAAAGGGACATTAGAAACGGGGCCAATTTTTAAAAAAAAATTTAGAATATAAATTAAAAAAAGTCTTTCTCCCGGGAAACTACCCTTTTTATTTTTTTTTGGGGCTCAAAAATGTTTTAAAAAAAACCCCCCTTGAAATTTATATGCAATGATTCCAAAACAATAAAAGGGGTTTTTCCCCAATTTGACTTATACCTAATTATTGATATCAATTATCTTTTCAGTGATATTCAAATTTTTGAGATGCACTAATATTATTATTGTAGTCATTATTGTACTTGACCAAAAAAGTATTTATATTTAATTATTTATATTTTTTTTTTTAGATTTGTAAATTTTTTTTTTTGTAATACATAAAAAAGATTTCCATAAAATGTCCCGGGGATTAGGGTGCCACCTCAAGGGCCTCCACCCTTTTCTCCAGAATGGGGGTCCTTTAAACCCCCAAATTTCCTGTTACAATGGCCTTTTTAAATACGAATTTCCAAATTTCCCAAAGGGTTCCCAAAAAAATTTAAACGGGGCCCTAAAAGCTTTTAAAAGTTAAAAAAGGGGGTGTCTCCCCACCCGGATTGGTTTTTTTTGTTAAAGATCTTTCAAAAAAAATTCAATTTGCAAAATGTTTTATTATCAAAGTCCTACCCATTCGGATATTTCCCCCTTGTATGGGGTTTATCAGTTCTCAGGGCGCTAAACTACCCAAACCGTTTTACTCCCCTCCTGATAGGGTGCCAGCACTGGTTGCTATAAACTCCCAAACCCGGGTTCCCAAAAACACCTATAGAACCAGTAAACACTCCCCCAAAATTTAAAATGAAAAAGAAGAAAAAAAGGACTGAAGGGGAAGATGAAAAAAAAATGGGAAAAATGAACAACCCCTTTAATTTTCTCTTACAAATTCCCCGCATTGCCATAGAGTTACATGATAACATTGAGGCTTCCTTTATGACTTCAAATTGATTTTCACAGGGACACATCAGCATAATGGTTACCCTCAAAGAGCTGCTTGTAACTGTATGTTCCTTTTTTCTGGGTGGATGTTATCCTCAGGGACGTTATGGTGCCACTTGGTCAGTAAAAGGCTGAGATGTTATTCAAGGCTGTATAATAGCCGGCCTCTTCCACCTCTTTAGCACCGAGCTTCCTACCTTGGCTAAAGCACCTAGGTAGGGCTGTCCGAGCTGTGCAGCCACCTCTAAGTTGCTGGTGTGGAAGTGTGTGCTGGAGCTCTAAATCGAAGAAGGTGCCCACTCCATGTGCTGGCACCACCGCCTCTGCTAGGCATTGGCTGCATCCTCTGGGAAAAGTGGAGCGCCGGACCTTCTGCATTCATACCTTGTCTTTCTCTGCTCTCTGTGTCTAGGCTCCTGCAGATCACTGCATGGAAAAAATGGATGACACTTAGTGAAGAAATGGACTGAGGTACAAACAGGTTCTAATTTTGTGTTTGCTGTATGATATAGTTATAAGGATCAAGCCAGCGTATTTTTGATATATGAATAAGAAGAAAGTGAAGCAATTAATATGCAGCCTATGTGTGATTTATGATGAAATACGGGGAAATTATAAGAGAGGAACGAGAGGTTTCTGGAGTCAATAATAAACAGACGGTAGATAAGTGTGATATACTTAAGCTGGGCCGAGTTTGGCTCGCGGCCTGGGTTTGACACACGTACCTTATGGGGAACGTAGGAGCTTCCTGCATACTACAGGTACCCTGAGTAACAAATCAGTATACAGTACACTCCTGAACTATAAATCAGAGGTAATGGCCGTGGACTTGTTAAAGGTTCTGATCGCTTCTTCATAGTAATTGTATCATTCGCTCTACGAAGGGCAAAAGTCAGGCCCGGACTGACCATAGGGGAAACCGGGCATTTGCCCGCGGGCCCTAGGGTCCGGGCCGCAGGGCCGGCCCGGTATCGCCCGCCGGGAAAGGGCGGTGTTCCCCCCCGGCGTGCCCCGAGCCCCCCGGCCCTGTGGCGCGCTACGGGGGCCCGCAAGGTCGCATCACGCCCGGGAAACCCTGTGGGGGGGGGCCGACGGCCCCCCCCCCCACCCCCAAACGGTCGGGGGGTCCCCGACCCGCCATGCAGCCTTTCACGGCCGCCCCCCAAAACCGCGGGTGAAACAGCGCCCGGGGTCCTGAACATCGGGATTACTGATCCCGTCTTTTTCATCCCGGGAGGCCCGCGGGGCGGGCCCGCGCGATGAAATGACGTCATGGGCGCCTGCTCCGCGGCCCCGCACTCTGAGGAGGGGCCCACCGGTCCAGAGTAAAGGGAGGGAAACAGCGGGTTTTCCCCGGGGAGTTTTCGTTTTTATTATTTTTTTAAAAATATTTTCTGTCCCTGGCTGCCTTTACTGCCCCTCCCCCTGGCTGCCTATATTTTCCCCCCCTCCCCGGGGCAAATTTTACGCCCCTCCCCCTCCCCTGGCTATATATCCCCCTGCCCTGGCTCCCCTATATACTGCCCCTGCCCGGGCGGGCCAAAATACTGCCCCTGCCCTGGTTTGCCTATACCCCCCCTTTGCCCGGGCCCTATATCTGCCCCCCCTTTGCCCTGGCTTTATTACTCCCCCTTGCCCTGCCCTGGCTATAAAATCCCCCCTGCTCTCCCCTGGCTTTATACTCCCCCTGCCCGGGCCCCTAAACCCCCCTGCCCCCCCCTGGCTTTTATACTCCCCCTCCCCTGGTTTGGCCAAAATCCCCCTGCCCTGGCTATATACGGGCCTCTGCCTAAGTCCCTTTTTACTCCCCCTTTGCCCTGGCTTTTTCTGCCCCGCCCTGGGTTTCCTAAAGGGCCCCTCCCCGGGCAAATATCCCTGCCCCTGCCCTGGCAAATTTTATTTGCCCCTGCCCGGGCCCGCCTTTTTAATAGCCCTGCCCCATGCTTTATACCCCCCCTGCCCTGGCGCCTATACTGCCCCTGCCCTGGCTAAAACCCTGCCCTCCCCCGGGCCCTCCCTATAATACCCCTGCCCTGGTATATACTGCCCCTGCCCTGGCTATATAAATCCCCTGCCCTGGCAAATTGATCCCCTGCCCCTTGGCTACTGATACCCTGCCTGGCTATATGATCCCCTTTCCCTGGAAAATATATCCCCTCCCTGGTTTAACTATACCCGCCTGGCTATATAAAGCCCTCCCCCTGGCAACTATACCCTGCCTTGCACCTATACCCTCCCCCGGGTTTTAAAATGATCCCCGGGCCCGGGGTACCGATCCCCTTGCCGGGCTACCTATACCCTCCCTGGCTACCGTCCCCCCCCTGGTTTCCAAACATTTGCTGGCAATATGATGCCCGGGCCCTGGTTTACTGACCCCCTGCCCTGGGGGACTGTTACCCGGGCCCCTGGCTACTGATGCCCTGCCCTGGCTACTGTTTCCCCTGCCCTGTAGTTTCCCCCTCCCGGGGCTACGTTTCCCCCGGGCCTGTTTCCCTATACCCGCCTTGGCTATATGATCCCCTTTTCCCCGGGCTACCTATCCCCCTGCCCGGGCTAATGATCCCCTTTGCCCGGGCAAAACCTTGCCCGGGCCCTGGTTTACCTTCCCCTTGCCCTGGCTTTATGATGCCCTGCCCGGGCACCAGGCCCCTGCCCGGGTTTTTATGATGCCCTCCCCTTTGGCTCCCCTATGCCCTGCCCCTGGCTACCATCCCCTTCCCCTGGCTTTATGATCCCCTCCCCTTTGGTTAACCTATGCCCTGCCCTGGTTTATATGATGCCCGCCCTGGTTTACCAAATACCCTCCCCTGGCAAAATTTGATCCCCCTGCCCTGGCTACCTATGCCCTGCCCGGCTACCTATGCCCTGCCCTGGCTATATGATGCCCTGCCCTGGCTCCCTAGCCCGGGCCTGGCTATAGGGATGCCCCTCCCCTTTCTCCCTATCCCCTCCCCCCTGGCAAATTGGGGGGGGGATGCCCTGCCCGGGATACCTATCCCCTCCCCTGGCAATATGTTGCCCTGCCCTGGCTCCCTTCCCCTGCCCGGCTATAACCCCCTTTCCGGGCTACCTTTTACCCTGCCCGGCTTTTATATGCCCCCCCCTGGCTTTTTTGGAGGCCCTGCCCGGCTACCTATGCCCTTCCCGGGCTATATGATCCCCTTGCCCGGGAAATACCTAAAATTTGCCCTGGCTTATGATCCCCCTGCCCGGGCCCTACCTATACCCTGCCCTGGCTATAGGGATCCCCCTCCCCCGGCGGGCCTATACCCTCCCCAGGCTGCCTATAAAGCACTGCCTCCCTATACACGGGCCTTGGCGCCTATAAAAAACCCTCCTACCTATCCCACGGCCCTGGCGCCTATCACTGCCCCTCCCCGGCCTTATACTGTCCCTGTCTGCCTTTTAAGTGGCTCTGCCCTCCCCCTGTATACTGGCCCGCCCTCCCCTGTTTTCTGCCCCTACCTGTAAAAACTGCCCTCCCCTTGCCTGCTTTCTGGCCCCTCCCCTTTCCTCCCTAGGGCCCCTGCCGGCCCATATTTGGCCCTCCCTTTGCCTAAGGGGGGTTTTCCTTTTAAAACATGCCCCTTTTTTCTGACATTTTTTTAATTTCAAATTTTTTTAGGGTTTTAACAGACGCTTTTTTGGGGAATTTTGATAGGAAAGTGCTGGGAAAAGAGAGGGGGTCTAAAAAATGTATTTGTTTTAAATTCTTTAAAGGGGCGAGTAGTGACCACTAGAAAAAAGAATTTCAGCTGTACCGGAAAAGAGAGAGAAAAAGGAAAAAGGGAAAGACTCATCAGAGAAGACGTCATGGAGGTTTTTGGGGGGAAGAAGGGGAAAAGGGGAAGAAAAAACCCCAACAAATACGTCCTTTCCCGTGGTTTCTGCTGCAGGGGTAAGTTACTTCTATGTTTTAGGGCAAATGCTGTAATTTATGTTATGGTGGCCCCACTACTGGTTAATGTGATTTGGGGGGGTTGTGGTTTTTGCGGTGCTTTGTAGTGGGCAGTGTGGGCCCTTTTCCCGGATTGTAAAGCAAGCGCCCCTGACTCGTTTAAGGGGTTTTTCCGCACCACTGTTTTTTTCTCCCCGTTGTGTGTAAAGGGGGGGTCACACAGAGCGGGGTTTTTGGGGCCTTTTTTTTATGCGTTTTTTGTGGGGAAATGGTTTAGCATTAACTTAAATCCCGCCTTTCTGCACAAAAAAAGACCAAAAAAAACCCCTCAAAAATGCACCAAAAAAATCTCCGTGTGTGAAAGCAGCTTTATAGTGTAGTTTATTTTAGACAGTAGCGAGGTGCGAGAACAAGGGACATTTTTTAAGCGGATATTGTATGTGGGCTGCTGGGGGCTTAGTGCCAGGGCTGATTTTTATTCCCAGTCCGGCCCTGGCAAAAGTGCTAGGAGCCAAATTCATACATTACTTCAGGATGCTTTCTGTGTCTCAGACCCTTCTGATGTTCCGGGCCCTGGTCTCATAGTAGTGACCCCAGAGTACATGTAAATGGCCAGACCTTTAGGCTATGGTCACACTACTGTCCTGGTTCCTGTTATAATGGAAGGTATGACAGCAGTTCTGAATGCGTAGTACAATGAACATCAACAGTGTTGGATGCCGGGCTCCGCTGTAGTGTCCATCAGATTGACAGGAAGGATAGTATCTCATGCTGGGCCCTTCTTTCTGTCAAATTTGACAAAACTAACGCTGGGGGTTTGCAATGGTGCGCTCTCCTGTCACCGGAGCATTCACTGAAACAAAAGGTTGTGCTCAGGGTATAAAGTGATGTGTGCAGAGCAGAAAAATGAATGGATAAAAATCTGAAATAGATAAATATGAGATAGATACGAGATAAGTAGACAGATAAAAGAGAGTTTAGTTAGATAGATATGAGATAACTTGATTAATATGAGATAAATCAATAGATCAATAATAAATATAGATCTGAGATAGACATTAGATAAATAAAAATGAAATACGTAGATAAATATATATGTGATAAATAAATAGATTAGAGATAGTTATATCTGAGATAGATAGTTATGTCTGAGATCAATATATAGATAATAGATTGATAGATAGATAGATAGATAGTTAGATAGATAGATAGAGAAAAAGAAAAAAATGGGGCGCCCAATAGTATAAGACCGTACACACTGAAGGTAAGACGTGCTTACCTTTTAGGGTTGTGCAGAGAAACAAGGCACAACACTCTGAGACGCTTGTAGGGCTATTGTTGCCGTTGCCCTAATCACGGCTGCCGATGAAGCGCGGGTGTACCGCGCGAAATGCGTAAAGCCAGTGTCTTTTTTATCTTTGTTTTATTTGAACAGTGGTAAGAGTCCGCTGTACTTTTAATAATAAAGAAAAACTTTTTATCCACGAGGAAGTTCTTTGTTAAGGAGTGCGCCGGATCAACGCTTCTCCCTATCCAGGGCGAGCACTTTCTAGATAGATAGATAGATAGATAGATAGCCGGAGCAGAAAAAAGTGCGACCCGGCGCTTGTGGAGAGAGGAAGTCCTCGGAATGGACAAAGTGATTTAAAACTATGTCTTTATTGTTTAAAACTGCTGAGGGGTGTTACGCCCCGCACAATTAAAAACAGATGTAAAAATGAATATGCTCAGTTCAAGAAAAAACTGAAAAAATGCAGCGCCAGTAAAAGTCCTGTGTATTATTATTGTTCAAAATCAGCAGTGATACACATGGTGCGTGTGCGCGGGCAACGCGTTTCCATCCTCAGACAGGTTCTTCTTCACGGCCCACTGGTGAGTTGAGTTTATCTATTTGTATTTTGTCTTTGAGATATGTAAAAAGACTTTACGCATTTCGTGTCTAACCGACACCTCATCAGAAGTCATGATACATTAGCGCATATGCCTGTCTGCTCTGTTTCCTTTGAAGTTGATTGATGTCTGTAACTTCCAATGGGGAAATGGCTGTCTTTTTAAATTACCTGCATATGTGCTAATGTATCATGACTTCTGATGAAGTGCCGGTAAGGCACGACACGCGTAAAGTCTTTTTACATATCTGTTTTTAATTGTGCGGGGTGTAACACCCCTCAGCAGCTTTAAACAATAAAGACATAGTTTTAAATCACTTTGTCCATTCCGAGGACTTCCTCTCTCCACAAGCGCTGGGTCGCACCTTTTTCTGCTTCAATTAGATATTCCCCACCGCTGCAGGGCAACGTGTGGGATCCGAGGACCCGCGGCTGCCATGTTCTTTCTGGGTTTGAACGGAAAACCCTGTATGTGTACATGAGAGTTGTGCCTCTGCACTATCAGCACAACTCTTCCAGGTGAGCACACTATAATATCCCATTTTGTGTTCTACCAGTGTTTATTTGTTTCACGATTGTGCGCCACCTTTTTTTTCTTTTTATTTAGATAGATAGATCTGAGATAGATAGACATACAGATAGATAAATAGATAGATAGATAGATGAGATAGTTATATCTGAGATAGAAAGTTAGATATGATATAGATAGATAGATAGATAGATAGATAGATAGATAGATAGATAGATAGATAGATAGATAGATAGAGAGATAGCTAGCCTTTTTATTCATTCTTTTCCTGCTTCTTCTTGTGTCTGAGGTTTATGACAGGTAATATAAACTCAGACGGCCTGTGATAGCTGAGTCTGCCTTCCTTCTAGATCGGAGCTTTATATGACAGCTGATCTGCAGATTGAAGAACAAGATAACAGAATAAAACCTTGGCTGTGGCGAAGATAAGGACATTTATTATGCTATGTGTTATACTGGGAGTTTCAGGATCAGATAACTTTCATGTTGGCTCATACATAAGTTTCTTTAATTTTTCGGTTCTGATAGGAAGTGAAGCTTGTCCACTTCTGATTTGTTCTTCATTGTATCCTCATCCATTACTTATGTGATAAGACATCAGCTGTCAAGGAGATGCTAGTAGATCCTCTGGGACTCTAGATGACTTATTGAACCACGTCAGGCAGCGGAGTCTAAGGGTATGTTCACACAGCGGTTTTTCGTCCGTGTAACATACACTTTTGAGTTGCGTGTTTGGATCCGTCTATCGGTCCCCAAACGGACCCAAACACGCAGCTAACAAATAGCAATGTGATTTTACATTGCTTTTAATATGAGACACGCATCGGCGTTCACACGAGCGATCACCGATGCGTGTTTCATTGCGTCTTTCAGATCCGTTCGAATAATTCACATGTCAATTCTTGGTCCGAAAGAAGCAGCAGGAGCCAGGGGCGTAACTAGAGAAGCCAGAGCCCCAAAGCAAAATTTTGGATGGGGCCCCCTAACGCCCCCCCCCCACCTCGCCCACCTCCCTGACCACGAACATTTACCAGGACATGCTGTTAGATAATGTAGATAATACAAGGGGCAAATACCTCACCATACATCTCACCATCACACTGCTACCAAACCAATCCACTATACCAAGACAACATTACCAATAAACGCATTACATAGGAACTGATTATACCTCCAAAAAGACCAAGTGATAAAATAATACCCCTACACTTTACTGTCAGTCCCAAAAAAGCCAATGTGCCGCCTTATTGAATACAGGGGCAGACACCAGTGTCACGGGCTCTGCAGACTGTATATTCCCGCATCGTGCCCATATAGGGTAGAACCGTGAACGCTTGCAAGAAGTATTTACCACTTTAATGCCCTTTAGGGGTAGATGCTAGTGTCACAGGCTCTGCAGACTAAGGTTTTAAAGTGTTTTTACACTTGTGACTCAAAGGGACTTTTTCTGACGAGCGTTGACTTCCCCTTTTGTTCTAAAACCGTCCAGCCTTTGTGACATCTCCCACCCTTGTCCCTGGAGATTTAGACACAAATATCTTGACCCTTATTTTCCCCAGCACCTCCCCCCCGCCCCCGGGTTTATGGGGTCCATTTAGGCGGCGGGGTTTAGTAGGTATAGGGGGCCCCAGATGGGCGGTTTAGGTAGGAAATTAGGGCCCTATAGGCGCGGGTTTGGGTAGCTATAGGGAGCCATACGGGGAGACAGGGGTTAGGTGGGCTATAGGGGCCATATAGGTAGTGGCGGGTTTAGGTAGTAAAGGGCCCCTAAAAAAGTATCGCAGGCTTGGGGGGGTATATAGGTAGGCAAGCTTTAGGGGGCTTAGGGGGGTATATAGGAGAAGGCTTCACGGGGGGTTAGGGGTATTCAGGCAGGCCGATTAGAGAGCATATGGCGGCTTTAGGGGGCTATATGGCAGGCTTGGGGGGGGGGATATTAGAAACCCCCTCCCCCGATGCCCTCTCTCTCAGTGCGGGGGCGCAAATGATGTGATGTCACCTGCCGCCCCGTGATCAAGAGGCGGGAGGGGGAAAAAAAAAGGGGGGCGGGCCCCGCTCTGTATTCCGGCAGGCTGCCTTCTGAAGTTGGGCCCGGGGGGCCCCCCCATTCGGGGGTCGCCGGGCCCCCCAGCTCCCCCCCTGCCCGGGAAATGAATAGTTGTTCGTTGCCGGGGGCCCGGGTGGCATTAGGGGGTAGCGGACCCGGGGCGGAGCAGCTGTGCTGGAGACTAAGAGCCCGGTGGGGGCGTACTCTGTGCCCCGGTATTACGCCCTGGCAGGAGCCCTATTTTAAAATTTTTGGGTGTGCTCCTGCTGCATCCAAAAGGCATCCAAAAATGAGCTGGTGTTTGGGACGTATTGGATAGTTTCACATGCATTCTGCAGGGTTTTTTTTATCCGAGTTTTTGGATCCAAAACGATCCAAAAAACGGATCAAACGTGTCCCGGGACCCCCAAAGTACGCTTTTAAGGCAGGTTGAACTTTTCTGGGGAGCTCCCAGGTGGCTACCCCTGACGTGGTTGCTCACGGTGACAGCAAGAGGTTCAGGCTGAGACATGGTCAGTGGACAAGCAGTAATGTCAGGGCGGGGGCAGCACGAGAAATTGAGGTCCTAGCAAGGGCAAAAGACCAGATAGCTAACGTAATGAGGGTAACCCCTAA
>JAODAL010036870.1:0-41112 GCA_025379985.1 Phyllomedusa bahiana
TCTTATTTTCCATTTTTTTTCTTTTTTAAAATTTTCTTTCTATTTTTTTTTTTTCCCTTTTCAACTCCAAAAATCTACTACTCTTTTAAACTAAATACTAAACTTTTCTAATTTTATATTATATCTCTCTAATTTTCTATAAACTTTTAATCTTTTATCTCTTCTTCTTTTTTTCTATTCTTCTTATAACTCCTTACTTTCTTCTTTATTCTTTTCTAAATTTATTTTCCTTCTTTAAAAACTTAATCTTTTTCTAATATATCCTCTAATTACCCTATTAAATTTACCCTCTTCCTTCTTTCTTATAAACTTCTTACTTTCTCCTTTAAACATTATTTCTTCTACTTCTCTCTCTCAAATTACCTTATCTAAAATCTTCTTCTTTCTGCTATCTCTATCTTATTTAAATCTTCTATCTTCTTAACTTATTCTATTAAATTTACTTTTTTTTCCTTCTAACCTTCTTACTAATTTCTTCTTATCTTATCTTTAATCCTTTTCTTTAATTAATTTCCTTTTTATTTCTATCTTAAAATCTTTTAATCTATTTTCTCTTCTCTCTTTCTTACATTCCTCTCTATAATACTCTTTTCTCTTTCTTACCTCTCTCTACTAAACTTTCTATATCTATTACTTTTCTTAATACTTTTTCTCTTTTCTTTTTAATTCTCTTACTTCTTCTTTCTTATTCCTCAAAAAATTTTTCTACCTTTTTACTCAAAATCTTCTTATTAATTACTTCCTCCTCTATCTCTAATCTTACTTACCCCTAATTTTCCCTTTTTCTTCTTCTAATCTTCTCTATTACTCTTTTATCTCTATAAAAATCTCTTTCTTCTCTTCTAATACTTTTTTTTTCTCTTTCCTTCTTTCTACTTAATATACCATTATAATTTTCCCTACTTTCTTTTTTAACCCTTAATCTAAATCTTTTTAAATACTCTTTAATTCTCTTCTATCTTTTTTCTTTATACTCAAAATTTTATCTAATCCTCAACTTTCTTTTAAACCTTCTCTCTTATTACTTTCTACTCTTCTCTTCCTAAATAAATCTTATCTCTCCTCTACCTATAATCCTCTTCAAAATCTATACTCTACTTAATAAATCTCTCTCTTCTTTTCTCTCTATTCTATCTATACTATCTAAAATTTCTAACTCTATACTTCTTATCTCTACTAAACTTCTAATCTCTTCTCCTATTCTCTATCTATAATCTTATCTTTCTCTCTATTAAATCAAACTATCTAACTAATCATTTAATACTTCTATCTTAACTTAATTCATCTTTCTTCTATCTCTATATCTTTCTCTCTATCTACTTTTAACTACTACTAAATCTTCCTATTAAAAATCTTATTCTCTATATAAACTCTCTTTCTATCTACTACTTCTTTCTAACTTCTCTTTTCTCTCTAATTCTATCAACTTCTATTTTCTTTTTTAAACATTTATTCTCAATAATTTATCTAAAAACTAAATTTACATCTCCTCTATTCTCTTACTAATTATCTTAAAACTCTATCTCTCTAAATAAAACTTCTTCTAACTATTACTATATACTCTATCTCTATCTATATCTCTTCTATCCTAATCTTTAATAACTATTCTACATCTATCTAAACTCTATTATCTAAACTCTACTCTCATTTCTAACTCTAAATCTCTATATCTTTTCTATAACCTTCTTTTTCACTTCTATCTCTATATAAAATATCTAAAATCTTAAACACTACCTCTATTCTATAATCTCTAAAATATTACTCTATTCTCTCTATAAAACTTCTCTTAATTCTTCTACTTCTTCTTATCTTCTAATACTATTCTCTTATTATACTCTTTCATCTATAAAAACCTAATTTCTTAAACAATCTTTCTACTAATCTTTCTCTACTATTCACTTTCTACTACTATCTTCTATCTTCTATCTAATCTAATACTTACTTCTTTTAATCTAACTTCTATCTTCTAACTCTTTCTTCTAATCTCTTCTTTAATTAACTAAAATTTTTTAAAAAAAAATTTTAAAAAAAAAATAAATTTTCTCAAAAAAAAAAATTTTAAAAAATTCTTAAAAAAAAAAAAAAACTAAAAAAAAAAAACCCCTTTTTTCTTTTTTAAATTTCTTTAAAAAAAATCCTCTAAATAACTAATCTTATTTCCTACTTTCTAATTATAAACCTAAACTTAATCTCTCTTATTCTCTATCTTTACTTCTATATCTTATTTAATTCTTCTAAATCTATACATAATTCTAATCTATCTATCTCTTAATAATAATTTATCTAAAATCTTCTTCTTCTATCTATAATCCTTCTAAAATCTATTCTAATCTAATACTATCTTATCTATTTTCTTCTATATTAAATTTTATCTTCTATTCTTCTTACTTACTATCTTCTTACTATCTAATCTTTTCTAACTTTCTTACTAAATCTTCTCTAACTTCTATCTATTCTATCTTTCTATCTCTAATAATCTCTATACATCTTTTAACTTCTTCTATCTCTCTATAATCAATAAATCTTCTTACTAATCCTTAATTCCTCTTCTACTAAAATCTACTATACTACTTCTAATTCTACTATCTCTCATATTTACTCTAAAACTTCTTCATCTTCCTCTACTCCCACCCCTTTTCCTTCCCTTTTTTAAAAATTTTCTTTTCTTCTTCTTTCTTCTTTCCCCTTTT
Source organism: Phyllomedusa bahiana (assembly GCA_025379985.1). Lineage (NCBI taxonomy): Eukaryota > Metazoa > Chordata > Amphibia > Anura > Hylidae > Phyllomedusa > Phyllomedusa bahiana. The sequence goes on from JAODAL010036870.1 coordinate 2,691, forward strand.
CTTTTTTTTTTATTATCTTTTTTTTTTTCCTTTTCTTTTTTTTTTTTTTTTACAATTAAATTTCCCCATCTTTTTCCTCTTCTTTTTCTCCTTCTACTTTTTTTCTCTATAATTTTCTTTTTTTCTTTCCCCTTTTTTCTCCTAAATTTTTCTTTAAAATTCCCCTTTTTTTAATTTTTATTTTTTTTTCTTTCTTCCTCTTTCCCTTTAAACTTCGCTACTCTCTCTCCTATCTTCTACTCCTACTACTCTCTCTATAGCTTCTCTACTTAACTAACTCTACTTACTACTCTACTTCTTCTATCTACACTCTACTTACTCTTCTACTCTCTCTCTCATTTAACTCTACTCTCTTTACTATACTCTAATCACCTAATACTCTAAACCTCTTTCTTTCTCTCTCTTACTTTTCTACTCTGTCTATACTATTACTCTTCTCCTCCTCTCACTACCTATATAATCTACTAAACTACTTACATTCATCTAAATATCTCTTCTACTTCTCTTCTCTCTTCTCTCCTTCTTCTCTCTTCTACTCTCACTTCTTCTACCTTCCTACTCTTCTCTCTAACTAACTCTACTAACTTCTTAACTTAACTCTCTTCTACATCCTTCTCTTCTCTTATCTCTCTTCTCTTATCTCTCTTCTTCTCTACATTCTATCTCTCTCTTTACTTCTCTTCTTTTTCTCTCTTCCTATCTCCTTCACTCTCTTACTGCTAAACTTCTATCTACTACTATCTCTCTCTTCTTCTAAATACCTAAATCTTTAAACAATCTTCTCTATCTATCTCTACTAAACTCTATCTTTATCTATACTTCCCCCTTTCTAACTTACTCTACCCTACTTCTCTTATCTTTTCTCTCTCCTTATACTAACTATACTATCCTCTCTCTTCTATCTCTCTACTATCTCACCCTACTCTCCTACTTTATCTATCTCTAATTCTCTCAACTCTCTTACTCTTCTAACTAGTTTAACTCCTTTCTTTCCTCTCCAACACTTCTTTCCCTACTTGCAATCTTTCTTACTCAAATCCTCAACAACTATTCTTCTCTTACCTCTTATCTCTCTCTATTCTCTTCTCAATATCTAATCTTATTCTCTAACTACTCTCTCTCTATATCTCTACTACTTTATTAACCTCCTCTCTTCTTTACTCTTCTCTCCTACACTATCTCTCTACTCTATTTTAACTTCTCTAACTAACTCTAACTATACTCTCTACTTTCATCCTTAACTAATTACTAACTCTCTCTCTTTCTCTACCTTCTACTCTCTCTACTATTCTACTTTCTCTCTCTCTTTCTCTATCTACTCTCTATCTCTACATACTACCTTATTCACCTCTCTAATCTCTTATTCCTTCTTACTCTAACTACTATACATTTAAAAACAATACTTACTCTCTTAACTCTCCTATCTCTACTTCTTCTCTTCTTACCTAACTCTTTCTTTTCTTACTCACTTCTCTTACTGACTCTAACTAACTTTTATTTATTCATCTTTTCTCTCTATCTCACTAATCTCTTATATCTACTATCTCTATCTACTAACTCTTCTAACTTCTATCTCTCCTAACTCTTACCTACTTCTCTCTATCTACTCTCTATCTATACTCTACTTCTTCCTCTTCTACTTCTACTACTCATCTTAACTCTATCTCTACTTACTATACTATCTCTACCTTCTAATCTCTTACTCTACTATTCTACTCCTACTCTCTACTATCTCTCTCTCTTATCTTCTTCTTTACTCTCTCTCTAAACTCTATCTTTCTTCTCTTCTAAAACTTATCTATCTCTCTAAACTCTAACTCTCTAATACTTTCTTCTACTCTCTAATTATCTACTTCTCTCTCTAAACTACTCTCTATAAATATTACTCTTCTCTAACACTCATCTCACTTTCTCTTTCTTCTCTACTTACTAACTCTAAATAACATCTCTCTTCTCTTTCTTCGCCTCTTACTTACTCTTTAACTTTCTTTATCTACTAACTCATCTCTTCTCACTTTTAATCTAAACTTTCTCTTCTCTTCTACTATCTACTACACTACTTCTCGTAACACTCTACTCTCTCTCTCTTCTTCTCTCTCTACCTATCTCTTACCTACTAACATTCTCTAAACTAACTTCCTAACTCTTCTATACTCTAATCTACCTTTGCCACTCTTCTCACTATCTCTACTCATCTACAACTTCTAATTACTTTCTACTCTCAATTTCTAACTTCCTCAATACTACTGATCTACTAAACTATCTTCTATTTCTCTTAACATTCTAATACTTACTCTAATCTAAACTCTATCTCTAATCTCTATCTATCTCTACTCTACTTCTCTTCTCTCTTCTCTGCTTTATACACTATTCTACTAACACTCTTACTCTAAAAAACTATCTACCTCCTTACTAATCTACCTTCTGCTACTCTACTTCTCTATCTTTTACTCATCTCAATTCTCTTCTCTCTCACTACTTTACACTACTCTTCTCTTCTCTACTTACTATTAACTCTCTTCCTTCATTCTCTTTCTCTTCTCTCTACTCTAACATACTTCTCTCTCTAACTCTTGATCTTACTCCTTCTTCTCTCTAACTCTTTCTCTACTCTACTCTCTCTCTCTCTCTACTTCCTTTCTCTCTCTACTAATCTCATCTCTAATTTGCCCTTTCTCTCTATCTCTCTACTCTTAAAACTACTCTACTACTTCTACACTTTCTTCTCTACTCACTTCTCTCTCTACTATAACTTCTTATCTTCTACTCTAAATACTTCTCTCTAACTACATCTCTCTCTACTCTATCTTCTCTCTACTCCTTCTCTCTTAACTCTCTCTCTACTAATTAATCTATTCTCTCTATTACTTTCTAACTCTTATACTTCTACTCTACTACTAACTAAAATTCTACTATCTATCTCTCTAACTCTCTCTCTCCATTTTCTTCTCTATCTAAACCTTCTATCTCTCTCTCTCTATCTCTCTCTCTCCTTGCTACACTCTTCTTCTCTCTTCCTAATCTAAACTCTCTCTAACCTAAAATCTCTCTTTCCTTCTCTCTACTCCTTTCTCTACTCTCTACTCTTCTCTACACCTAATCTAACTATCTACTTCTTCTACTTCTCTCTCCTACCTCTATTCTTCTACACTCTCTGAATTCTCTCTTTTTCCTCTTCTCTAATTCTACTCCTAACCTAACTCTCTCTTCTACTTCTACTTCTACTTTAACTACTCTTCTCTTACTATCTCTTCTCTCTCAATCCTTCTACTCTTCTCTCTATATCTCTACTATCTCTCTAACTTCTACTTCTCTTCTACTTATTCCTTCTCTATATACTTCTTACATCTTACTTTCTCTCTTACCTCTACCGATCATCTCTTCTCTCTCTCTATCTCTACTTCTATTAACTTTTATCTCCTTATAACTTACTTTCTATCTCTCTTCCTCTCTTCCTCTATATCTACTTACTCTTCTCTCACTCTACCTCTTCTACTATTCTTATAATCTCCTCTAACTCTTCTTCTTCTACTACTACAACTCATCTACTATCTCTAACTCTTCTACTACTACTACTTAACCTTAACTCTATAGACTTCTCTTATCTCCTACTTACTCTCTAAACTATTAACTTTCTCTTACTCTACGTCTCTCAACTCCTACTACATCTGCTTCTACTTCCTAACTCTCACTCTCTACTTACCCTCTCTACTCTCTCTACTCTAAAACCTCTATTTCCCTTACTCCTCGTCTCTCTAACTCTCTACTCTACTAACTCTCTCTCAATCTCTATACTCAACTATCCTCTCTCATAAACTGCTTCTCCTATAAAATCTTCTAAACTTCTATCTCCTTCTCTATACTATCTACTCTCTCTTCTACTACTCTTTCTTCTAATCTCTTCTACCTCTCTTTCTATCTTCTACTCTACTATCTTCTTACTCAACTCTATACTTCTTCTTGCTACTCTATTCCTAACAACTTCTACTAACTAATCTCTACTTCTCTTCTCTTAAACTTAACTCTCTTCTCTTACTACTTCCTTCTCTACCTCTATCATATAAATAACTCTTCCTACACTATACTACTCTTCCCTACCTAAACTCTCAATCTCTATCTCTCTCTTACTACCTCTTACTATTTAACTCTTAGAAAACTCTCTACTTCTTACTTCTCTCTTCTCGTCTTACTCTCTCTACTGCTCTTAACTAACGTATCTTCTCTTCTCTCTATACTTCTAAACTAACTTACTTAATATAATCTATACTCTTCCTCCTCTACTATCTCGTCTACTACTTATCTCTCTCTCTTTCTTACTTCTTCTACTTTCTTACTCTCTAACTTACATCTCCTCTTCTCTAAACTCTCCTTCTCCTTCTATCTTCTACTCTACACTTAAACTTCTTAAACTTACTACTTCTAACTCTCTACTCTCTACTTCATTGAATAACTTTCCTCTTACTCTATGTAATCTCTTCCCTCTCCTAACTCTCTTCTACCTCTCTACTTTCTACTCTCTAAATCTACACTATCTATATTCTCTCTAAACTTCTTCTCTCTATCTCTACTCTCTCTTCTTCTTCTTCTCTACTACTTCCTTCTTCTAACTCACTACTTCTCAACTTACTACTACTTCTACTACTATCTACTATACTACTCTCTCTATTTCACTTCTGTCCTACATCTTCTCTATCTCTCTATTCTACTCTTCATACTCTCTCTCTCCTTTATTACCATCTTTATCTCTCTCTACTTCTCACTCTAAACACTACTGCTACTCAATCTTATTTCTTCTACTACTATCTCTACTTACTCTCTCTAACTTCTTACTACTTATTCTCTCTCTATCTCTCTCTTTAACTACTAGCTTACTAACTCTTCTTTCTCTCTTAAACTCTACTATCTCTCTTAATACCTGCTATCTATCTCTACCTCTAATCTCTTTCTATATCACCTCTAAACTCCTCTCTCTCTCTCTCTCTAATCTCTTTCTTTTATCTTCTACATTACCTTTTATACTCTCTACAACTTCTCTCTTCTCTACTCTACTTTATCTCTTCTTACCTCACTACTATCTTATCTTCTACTAAAACTTCTTTAACTACTACTATTCTTAATCTCTCTAATTCGCTACTCTATCTCTCTCTTCCTACTTCTACTATTCTACCTAACTCTCTCTACCTTCTCTCTTTAACTTATACTCTTCTCTACTACTTATAATCTCTCTATTTCTCTCTCTACTATCTCTCTTAACTTTCTCTACTATCTCTAAATCTCTCTCTACTCAAACTATACTCCTCTTCTCTCTATCTCTTCTACTTCTCTAAACTCTCTTCTCTCTTACTTCACTCTCTACTAACTTATCTTCTTCTCTACTTATCTATCTCTCCTACTTCTTCTTACTACTATCTCTTCTTCTCTGCTCTCTTATCTTAACTATCTCTAATGTCTCTTTCTGTCTACTCTCCCTTAATTATCTCTACCTTTACACTGCTTATCTATCTATCCTCTTATACTTCACTCTTATTCTATACTTTCTTACCTACTTACTCTCTAACGTTCTATCCTCTCTCTACTCTCTCTTAATATTCTCTCTCCTCTTACTCTTAAAACTAAATCTACTCTCTTCCTACTCTCTCTTCTCTCGTCTTACTACACTAACTACTCTTCTCTCTCATAACTTCTAAACTCTACCCTCTTTAAATCTCTCTTCTCTAAAATCTTTAATATACTCTCTCTACTACTATAACTACTAATCTTTACTATTATACTTCTCTGAAACTCTTAACTATACTACTCTCTACCTCTAACTACTTCCTACTACTCTCTATACTTTCTCTCTCTAAGTATATACTCTCTTCAACTAACTACTCTTCTCACTTCTCCCTAACTACTCTTAACTATCTTCTAAACTCCCTCCTATAATTACTTCTATCTACCTCTCTTCTACTACTACTACTCTTCTTCTTACCAATTCTCATCTCTTAATCCCCCTACTCTTCCTAAACTTTCTACTATCTTCTATACTCTAATCTCTCTTCTTTCTTTCTTAATCTCTCTCTCTATTCTCTGCTACTCTCTCTACTTCTACTTACTTACTCTCTATAATTCGTTCTTCTCTAACTACTTACTACTCTTCTACTCTCTTCTCTCTTCTTCTAACTTAACTATCCTCTCTACCTATCTTTCTAGACTCTCTTCTTCTAAAATCTACCTTCTACTATCTCTTCTCTACTTCCTAATCTAACTCTCTAAATCTCTTCTTCTACTACTACTCCTCTCTCTCTACTCTCTTTATATCTCTCTCTTATTCTACTTCTCTATATCTTCTCTCTTTCCTTCTCTACCATCTTCATCTCTCAATATCTACTCATTCTTACTTTCTATCTTAATACTCTCACACACTATCATCTCACTTCTCTTCTCTTCTATCTCCTATTCTCTACTACTCTCTCTCTTACTTCTCTAAACTTCTCTCTAATACTTTTAAACTTCTTCTATTTCTCTATAATCTAATTCTCTCCTCTCTCTGCTTCCTCTAATCTTTTCTACCTCCCCTACCTCTCTCACTCTTATCTTATCTCTATAACTCTCTCTTACTCTCTCTCTACTCTACTGTTCTCCTCTCTTCTATTCTCACTAACTCTTAACTAATTTAAACTACTTCTCTTACTACAATTTACTACAAAACTCATACTCACTATTCTCACTCTCTCTCTACTACTTCTCACCTAACTTCTTCTACTCTTCTCTAAGCTATTTACTCTTCTCTTTCTACTATCCTTCTAATCTAAGATAAAACTCTCTTCTCTCTACTTATCTCTTTCTTATACTCTATTCTTCTCTCTCTCTCTCTTCTCTACTTCTCTCTTCTATCTTATCACTCTCTATACTCCTACTTACTACTCTCTCTCTCTTAATCTACTACTCTCTTTCTCTCTAACTCTTCTACTCTTCTATCTTCCTCTATTCTACTTCTTTTCTACTCTACTCTCTAACTCTCTCTTACTAAACTCTTAACTTACTTCTACTACTTAACTAAACTCTAAACTCTCTCTTCTATCTATCTAACTCTTTCTGCTCTTTTCTTCTATACTAATCTCATTTCTCTTATGATACTTATATCTTCTCTCTACTGATCTATCTCTTACTCTTAATCTCTCTTTCTACCTCTATCTCCTTCTTACTTAACTCTCCATACCCACCGCTTCCTATCTCTCCTACACTCTCTCTACTTCTCTTCACTTCTCTTCTCTCTTCTCTCTTCTATTCTTAACTCCTCCTATCTACATCAATCCTATCCTTCTACTTTCTAAAAACTCTTACTTACTCAACTTCTCTCTCTAATATACTCTACTCATTCTCTTTTCTCTAATATCTCTTACCTCTATTCTCTCTACTAAACTTCATTACTACTCTCTAACTTACAATCTTTATACTTCTCTCTTCCTTCTTCTACTCTTTTTCTACACTACTACTACTACTCTTCTCATACTCTTCTCTACTCTTCCTATCGCAACTTCATCTCTCTATCTCTCTCTATCTACTTCTAACTCTATTTCTTCTTTAATATCTGCTCTTATCTAGCTCTCTCGCCTCATAAGACAACTCTACCTCCACTCTATCTCTTCGTCTAACTTCTACTCTTTATAAGTCTCTTAATCTACTACTATCTCTCTCTTCTACTCTCCTCACTCTTCTTCTTCTAACTCTTAAATCTCTCTTCCATCTAACTCTACTCCACTCTACTCTCTTTCTAACTCTCTCTACCTTCTTACTTAACAATATCTCTCTCATCTAACTCTCTTTATATTACTACTTTTCTATCTCACTCCTCTTCTACTCTCTTAATATCTTCTAATCTAACTACTCTTCTTCTACTCTTAATTCTACCTATCTATACTCTCTCTTTTCTTCTTCTACTAATTCTCTCTTCCTACACTTCTTCCTCTCTTTAATCTCTATCTTCTTAAATACTACTACTTCCTACTCTAACTTCTTCTAACTTCTTCTTCTGTTCTACTACTCTACTAACTGCTTCTTCTTTCTCTACATCAGACTTTAAAGTTCTTCTAACTCTATCCTCTCTCTCTCCTCTATACTCTCTCTTATCTTCTAACTCTTCTACTTCTCTACTCTCTGCTGTAGAACTTAAACACAACTCTCAACTCTACTCTCTATCTAACTCTCTACTTCTCCTTTTTCTTACTCTTCTTATCTCTTACTTGTCTTGCTCCTCTCTCCAGCTCTTCTACTTCTACTCTACTCTTCCTCCTCTCTTGATCTCTCTCTCTCTCTCTCTCTCTCTCCTACTTCTATCTTATCCCATATCACTGTAATCACCTCTCTCTCTCTCTCCTCTTTTCTTTAACTACTCTACTCTCTCTATAACTCTTACTACCTCTCTCATTCTCATCTCTATCTTTTTCTAAACCTAAATCTACTACACTCTACTTTCTCTATCTATCTAATCTATACATTATTCAACTCTAAAACTATACTCTCTATCTATTTCTACTTCTCTCTTTACTCTAATCTATTCTACTCTTTCTCAATCTCTCTCTTACTCAATTCTTCTCTCTTCTACCTACTTAAACTTCTAACACTACTCTAAACTCCTATAATACTAACTCTCTCTCTCTTCTCTCTCTCTCTAATCTCTCTAAAAAACTACTCTACCCTCTAACTAACTCTACCTACTTCTACTTTACTCTAGCTACTCACTTCTTCTTACTTCTTAAAATCTCTCTGTATCTATCCTTCTACTCTACTTCTCTCTTAAATCTTCTCTCTATCTATTCTCCTCACTACTACTAATTCTATCTACAACTCTACCTCTCTCTCTTCTAAAACACTCTTCTCTTCTAAAATTTACTCTCTCTAACTACACTCTTTATCTCTCTTCTTAATCCTCTTCTTTATACTCTAAAAATCTCTTTTTCTCTCTTCTCTAACTTAATCTCTCTACTACCTTCTTTCTGTCTCTCCCTTACACTACTCTAAATCCTTCTTCTCTACTTATCTCTCTACTCTATTCTAATCTTTTTCTACTACTTCTTCTTACTATCTCTTCTCTATAATTCTACTCTCTACTCTCTCACTCAATCCTCTTCTCTTTCTGCTTCTACTCTCTCTCATCTCTCCTCTTTCACATCTCTACTCTACTACTTTCTCATCAATCAATGTCTACTCCCTCTTATCCACTCACTACTTCTCTCTAATCTCTTCTGTTACTACTCTTCTACTCTTACCTACTATCTATCTCTCTCTCTTTCTTTTTACTCATATCTCTCTCACTATTCTAAAATCTCTCTTCTCTCTTACTCTCTAACTACTCTCTTCTTAACTTCTAAATCTCTCTTCTCTTACTCTACTGCTTCTCTTTTCTACTCTAACCTACTAATTCTACTTCTCTCCTTCTCTTCTCTACATATCTACGTATAATACTTACTACGTCTCTTCTCTCTACTCTTCTAACTCTACTTCTATCTTCTCTTACTTTACTATCTACTACTTTCTTACTTACTCTACCTATACTATGTATCTCTAACTTCTCCTCTTACTCTCTACTTCTTCTCTAATACTCTCCTTTTCTTCTCTCTAAACTCACTACTCTCTCTTTCTCATCTCTATCTAATCTAACCTATCTACTAATTCTCTCTCTAATCTCTCTATTTATACCATCTATGCCTCTACTCTTCTCTGTCTCTAATCTCTCTCTCTCAAACTAATCAACATACTACTTACTCTCTCTTACTATCTACTACTATTCTCGTCTATCGTCACTCCTCTACTAAGCTCTCTATACATCTTCTTCCTAACTCTCTCTCTCTCTCTACTCTACTCTATACATTTCTATACTATCTCTCTTCTTCTTAATCTCTCTCTATCTCTCTTAAAACTCTCTACTACTCTCTCTCTCTTTTAAATCTAATCTATCACTCTATATCTCTTACTCTATCAATCTCTACTTCTAAACTTTCACTCTCTCCTAACTCTCTCTCTAACACTACCTACTAACATCTTTCTCTCTACTTTACTCTCTCTCTACTCTCTACTCTTCTCCCTCAATCTTCTACTCTAATCTACTCTCTACTATAACCTCTCTCTTCTCTCTCTAACTTTCTACTCTTTCTCCTACTCTCTACTTCTACTACTGCTCTCTTACTTCCTTCTATCTTTCTCTCTCTCTCCTCCTCTACTCTTCCTACTACTACTCTATCTATACTACTCTCTAACTACTTCTAACTCTATCTCTTCTACCAACTATAAACACTCTAAAACTCTTCTCTTTAACTAACTACTCTATTTACTACCTAATCTATTTCTCCTTCTTATCTACTACTCTCTACTCAATCCTCTTCTCAACTTCTCTACTCTTCTACTCTTCTAAAGTCTACTCTCTCATCTACTTACTACTACTATCTCTCACTCCTCTTCCTAAAAAACTTCTCTACTCTCACACTCTTATTCTTCTCTCGTCTTAACTACTATAAATCTTCTCCTCCTTCTTCACTAAATCTACTCTCCTATCTCTCTTTACTCTTACTTTCTTCTACTTACCTCTACTACTTCTATCTCTCCCTCTACTCTACTCTCTCTATCTCTCACTAACTATATCTACTCTACTCTAAACTCTCCTATTCTATCTCTAACTACTAAACTCTTCTCTCTCTACTCTCTCCTCTTATCTTCTTCTTCTACTCTTATTTCTTCTTCTACTCCTCACTTCGTAAACTCTTCCCTCTTAGTTTCTCTACTCTCTCTACCTTCTACTCTCTAAATTCTTCTAACTCCTTACATCTACTCTTCTCTCCATCTCTACTACTACTCTCTCTCTCCTCCTCTACTATTTAAAATACTTTTTCTCTACACTTCTCTCTAATTCTACTCTACTACTTCTAACTACTAACCTACTCTAACCTTCTCTCTCTCTATCTTCTCTCTCTCTTACTACTCTACTCTCTACTCTCTAAATTCTACTTTCTCTACCTTCTACTCTCTTACTTAATCACTTACTCTCTACTACTCTAAATACTACCTCTCTCTTCTACATCTCTCTTCTCTACTAACTCTAACTTCTTCTCTCTCTCTAAACTTCTCTACTACACTTCAGTTCTACTCTCTAAACTACTACAATCTTCTAATCTCCTCTCTACTTATCTAACTCTCTCTACTCTTCTATCTCTACTCCTTCATCTACTCATATCTACTGTAATAATTCTTTAAAATTTCTCTCTACTAATCTCTCTCTCTATCTAATACCTACTTCTCTATCTCTTAATCAACTCCTCTCTATCTCTCTCATCTACTACTCTCTCTACTAAACTTTCCTTTTTTTTTCCCCCCCTACTATCTCATAACCTACTCTCTCCTCTACCTCACTATCTCTACTATCTACTTCTTTCCTTTTTAACTACTTACTATCTCTACTCTCACTTCTAAAACTACTACCTCTCTAAAACTCTCTTCTACTAACTTGATCTCTTTTCTAACTTCTCCTTCTACATACCTCTCTCTCTCTTAACTTTTATCTACTCTATACTTTATTATCTCTACTATCTATCTCTCTCTTCTAACTACTTCTAACAATCTTCTCCTATCACACGTTCACATCTTCTCTCTCTAATCCTCTCTTAACTTCTTCTTATACTCTCTCCTCTTCACTCTCTCTCTAACTCATCTCTCTCACTATCTAACTACTCTTCTCTTACTAATCTAACTACTTTTAATCTTCTACTATCTCTTACCATCTTACTTCTCTCTCATCTATCTTATCTTCTCATACTGTACTTCTCCTACACTCCTAACTCTAACCACTCTACTACTCTACTCTCTCTAATTTCCAACTCTCTATTATAACTACTCTAATCCCCCCCCCCCCTAATTCCTCTACTCCTATAAACTCCTTTCTACTATCTGTCTCTCTCAATCTAATTCTCTTCTCCTAATCCTCTCTTACTCTCTATCTCTTACTTTAAACTTCTCTCTAAACAACTAAACTCTCTACTTCTCTCTTCTAATTACTTCTCTTTAATCTACTCTATCTCTAACTCTCTCTACTCAATCATCTCTCTACTCTAAAAATAACTCTACTTTCTCTAATCTTCTCAACAACTTCTAACTTCTATATAATCTAATCTCTCTCTCTTCTATACTATCTAAACTAACCTTCTCTAATTATTCTTCATACTCTCTTAAATATCTTAATCTATCCTCTCTTCTCTCTTCTCCCTCTCTTCTCTCTAACTCCTTCCTTCTTCTCTCTCTTTCTTTCTTACTATAATTCCTCTCTATCTTTATCTCACCTACTAAACTTTCTCTTTCTTCTATTTCTAAACTCTCTCTTTACTCTTCTTATCTACTCTCTCTATCTTCTTCTTCTTTAGCTCTCTCTCTCTTCTACCTCTCTATCTAACTTCTACTCTTCTCTTAATTTCTCTTCTCTCTGTCACTCTTCTCTAATAACTTTCACTAACTAATCTATACTACTCTTCTCTACTCTCTCTCCTATTCTACTTCTCTATCTAAACTACTCTAATTATCTCTACTAATCCCTCTACTTTCTACTCTCTACTTATTCTACTCTCTTAACAATCTCCTCTACTCCTCTCTACTTCTCTTCTCTCTCCTACTCTTCTCTCTTCTTCTAATTACTACTCTTCTTCTCTAATCTAACTTACTTCTATCTACTATCTCTAACCTTCTCTTCTATACCTATCTCTACTCTATCTCTTCTCTCTCTTCTTCTACTCTACACTCTAAACAACTTCCTCTCCTCTATCTCTCTTCTTTCTTATCTACTATTCTATCTACTTAATCCTATCCAACAACTCTCTAATCTTCTCTCTCTTATCTCTTCTTTAAATCTCAATCTCAAACTAAAACTTCCTTACTACTCTCTACCTCTAAAACTCTACTAAACTACCTTAAAACTACTCTCTCTCGACCACTACCTCCTTCTCTACTATCTAATCTCTAACTCTCTTCTATCTACTCTCTATACACTTCTTTCTCTCCAATAACTACATCTATCCTACCTTAGAAATCTAAACTCTACTATATCCTACTATTCTCTCTCTTCATATCCTTCTCTCATCACATCTCTATCTCTTCTTGCTCTTCTCTCTTATCACTGATCTACTAATCTCTTACTAACTAAAAAATCTACTAGCTTCAACTTTCTCATTCTAACTTTCTCTACTCTCTCTTACTACTCTCAACCACTCTCCTTCAAGCTCTCTACTAATAACTCTATAACTCTCTCTTCTTCTACTCTCTACTCTACTTCTCTCTTCCTCTAAAACTCTCTACTCTCTTCTCTACTCTCTCTAACTCTACTTTCTGCTCTCTAACTCTACTTCTTTACTCTATCTCTCTATCCTCTCTTCTACTATCTCTTCTCCTAACTTCTCTTTCTTTCTACTCTTCCTATTCTAACTTACTCTCTTACTCTCTTCTAACTACACTCTAAGACTACTACTTCTACTCTCTCTACTACCTAAACATTCTTCTCTCTCTAAACTAACTCTCCTCTTCTATATCTCTAATCATCTCTCTAACTAAAACATACTCTCTCCTCTATTTCTTTACTTCTCTTCTCATTTTATCTTAATATCTAACCTAAACTCTCTCCTCTTCCTATACTCTATCTACTTCTACTCTATACTCTAAACTACTCTCTTATAACTACTACCCCTTTTTCTACTACTACTTTCTCTACTCTACTTATCTTCTACTAATCTCTTATTAATCCTATTAACTCTATCTTCTCCTTCTAACTACTAATAATTATATTCTATCTAAACTTTTTCTTCTAATTCTCTTCTACTAAGCTTCCTTCTACTCTCTCTTTACTACTACTCCCCTATCTTCTTCTACTAAACTTCTTATCTTCTCAACTTTTTTCTCTCTAACTCTTCTCTACTCCTCTACTCTCTATCTATCTCTCACTCTCTCTCTCTACTCTTACTATCTACTTCCCTTCTTTCTAATCTCTATCTCCTCTATCTCTTTCTCTCCTCTCTCTATTCTCTCTAACTCTACTACTCTTTAACTCCTACTCTCTATCTCAATCTCTAAACTCTCTACTCTAACTACACTCTCCTATCATTCTCTCTATCTCCTCTCTACTCTCTTCTCTCTCCATAATTCTCTTCTAATCTTATCTACTCCTAAACTCGACTTACTCTACTAACTTCTCTAACTACTACTCTAAATATCTCTCTTCTTCTCTTCTCTCTCTCTCTTCTATTCTTCTACTCTTCTCTTCTCTCTCTCTCTAACTACTCTAACTCTCTCTCTTTTCTACTTCTCCTCCTTCTCTAATCTCTTCTACTCACTATCTTAACTACTAACTTCTACTCTCTATTCTCTTCTAAATCCTACTCTATTCTCATTTCTTCTATCTCTACTTACTCTCTCTACTAACTCTCAACTCTCTTCTAATCTCTCTCTTTATCTCTAACTACACTCTCTACTTCTTACTACTCTTTCTTTAAACTTCTATCTCTCTACTTAATTATCTTCTACTACTCTCTCTACTACTTTCTCTCTCTCTTATTTCCTTCCTACTCTCTCCTAATTCTCTACTCTACCTCTACTCTAACTACCTTTCTCTCTCATATACTTTCCACTCTATCTCTACTACTCTTAACTACAACTAGCTAACTTACTACTAAAATCACTTCTCTCTCTCCTTCTACTCTTCTTCTACTCTAACTATACCTTCTCTCTCCCTTCTCTACTTCTTCTTCTATCTATTTCTTCACTTCTTTTCTACTTCTCTTCTACTCTCTCCTTCTACTAAAATACTTCTATCTCTCTCTTCTACCTCTATCCTACTCTCTTACCTCTCTCTCTAATCCTCTATCTCTCTCTCTCTTCTCCCTAACTTCTATCTCTCTCTCTCTCTCTCTATTCTCTCCTAACTTCTCTCTCTAACTAATTATTCTCTCTACTCTCCTCTCTCTCCTCTATCTACTTTCTATATTCTCTCTATCTACCCTCTTCCTCTACTGTCTTCTTTCTACTCTCTCTTCTTACTCTCTTCTACTTACTCTCTAGTCTCTTCTCTAAACTAATCTACTCTCTACTCTACTACTTTTCTTCTCTCTCTTACTCTTCTCTCCTCTTTTTCTTCATCTACTCTTCATCTCTCTATTTATCTTCTCTAGACTCTACTCTATAACTCATCTCTACTTAATCTCTACTCATCTAACTAACTCTACTACTACTATCTACTCTACTCTTCTCTATTCTCTCACTCTTTCTCTCTCCTTTCTCTAATCTCTCTACTCTAACTACTCTACCTCTTCTACTTTCATCTTCTCTCTCTCTACCTCTCTTCTCTATCTACTCTTAACTCTAACTACTCTCTTCTCTAACTACTTTACTCTCTATACTTACTAAAATCTCTATCATCTAACTCTCTACTTAATCTCTTTTCTCTACTTCATTTTCTAACTCTCTACTCTAATTCTCTAACTCTCCTACTCTACTACTTCTCTTCTCTTCTTATCTACTACTTCTTCTCTACCTCTACATTTATCTCTTATCTCTTCTTCACTCTGTCTTTCTCCTCTCTCCTCTCTACATACTCCTTCTCTTCATAACTCTCTACTCTCCTCTACTAACTCTACTCTCTCTCTTTTACTCTCACTTAAACCACTACTCTAATCTATCTAACTTTCTACTACTCTACTCTATCTCTTTCTCTATCTCTCTTTTCTTAACTCCCCTTCACTTCTTCTCTACTCTACTATCCTTCTAATCTTCTATTCTCTCTCTCAACTATTCCTCTCTTTCTCATCTCTCCTCTCTAATCTCTCTTCTTCTTTCTTCTCTACTCTCTTTAACTACTCTTCATTCTATTCTATCTCTCTACTCTTCCTCCTCATAAATAACCTACTCTTCTCTCTTCTTCTCTAACTATAACTCTTTCACTCTACTACTTCTAATCACTCTTATCATAACTACTTCTAACCCCCCCTTTTTTCTCTTCTCTACTATCTACTCTAACTCTATAACTAACTCTACTAACTCCTCTCATCTCTCTCAACATCTTCTCCTAAACACTACTCTCTATCTCTACACTATATCTCTACTTCTCTCTCTTCTACTACTCCTCTTCTCTCTCTCTCTCTCTCTAAAACTTCTACTAAATTCTACACTTCAACTCCTTCTCTAACTAACTAAACCTACTAACTCTACTCTCTATCTCTCCCCAACTCTTCTACTTCTACTACGACTCTAAAAAGACTTAATCTACTCTCTTCATCTTCTATCTTCCTTCTAATCTCTACTTACACTTCTTCTCTCCTTCTCCTAATAACACTCTACCTCACTCTAAATTCTCTCAAAAGACACCTTCTTTAACTTCTATCTTCTACTTCTCAATCTCACTGATCTCTAAATACATACTACTAATCTCTCATACTCTCTTCTATACTACTCTTCTAACTACTCTCTTCTCTCTACTTATCTATCTAATCTCTAACTATCTACAATTCTAACTTACTACTCTAAGCACTCTACTCTTCTATCACCCCCTCATTCTTCTAATACACTCTCTCTCTCTACTTTCTGACTCTTTCTTATCTTCGACAATCTCTAAATCTACTCTTCTTCTCTACTTTACTTCTCTTAACTCACCTATCTCTCACTTCCTTTCTCTTTTTCTCTTCTTACTCATTCTCTCACACTCTACTCCCTAATAAACTACTTCTCCCTCTTACTCTATCTCTATCTAATCTAAACATCTAAACCACTCTTCTAATCTTCTCTTTACTACTACTCTTCTCTCATCTCCTTCTCTACTTCTACTCTCACTTCTATTCTAAATCTTCTAACTCCTTTCTATCTACTCTATACTCTCTTCTAAATCTACTTCTAAACTCCTTCTATCTACTACTACTTCACTTCTCTACTCTCTATAAAAATCTTACTCTCTCATCTTCTCTACTAACTTTTACATCGTCTCTCTCTCATCTTTCTCTACCTCTTCTTCTCTACATCATTACTATCTCTAACTTCTACTATTCCTACTTATCATAATTCTTAAACTCTCTTTTTCTTCTACTTCTTCTCATACTTCCAATCTTCTGCTTATCTTCTTCTACTTCTATTCTCTAACTCTCTCAATACTTTCCTCTCTCTCCTCTTCTACACTCCTCTCTACTACGTCTATAACTTCTTTTCTCTCTTCTACTCTACTCTTCTATTTCTACTTACTCTACTCTTCTTCTCTACCTCTCACTTACTAACTTCTCTACTCTATCTCTCTTCTCTACTTCTCTACTCTCCTCTCTACTAAACTACTCTCTTACATATCTACTCTTCTCTACTACTTCTAAAATCTCCTATATCTACTCTCTCTTCTTCAACTCTTCTCTCTTCTCCTATTTAACTATCTCTCTCTAATAAACTCTTAACTACTCTCTAACTCTCTACTCTCCTTCTACTCTCTCTCTAATATCTAACTCTTCTCTTAATCTTCTATCTACTCTACTTCTCATCTCTCTTCTCCTCTACTTTCTACTTCTCTATCTCTCTAAACTTAATCCACTCTCTCTCTCTACTACTACTATCAAATTATCTTCTACTTCTCTCTTCTCTACTTATCTACTCTACTCTTCTTCTCTCCTATCCTCTCTCTACTACTTCTCTCTTCTATCCTATCTCATCTACCTCTACTACTCTCTATCCCTCTCTAAACTCTCTCTCTACTCTATCTTTCTATTCTCTCCTCTTCTATACCTAACTTCTCACTCCTACTTCTCTCCTCTACTTCTTACTCTATCTTCTTCTCTCTTCTTCTTATGCTCTACTATTCTACTATCATCTACTAAAACTTCTCTCTCTCTCTAATCTCTTCTCTTCTCCTACTCTACTACTCTTTCTTCTTCTTCTAAACTAACTAACTAACTCTCTAAAACTTTTCTCCTAACTCTCTAAATCTTCTCTCTCCTTCTCTACTCTCTACTTCTTACTTAGTCTCAATCTAAAACAAATTCTATCTACTTAAACTATACTCTACCACTTTCTAACTCTCTTCCTCTCTCTCTTCTCTACTCTAACTCACTTCTCTCTAATTCTCAATACTCTATCTTAACTACTCTTCTCAGCTTCTACTTCTTTTTCTTCTCTTCTATTCTTCTACTCTACTCCTACTTATCTCAACCTCTACTTTATTAAACTACCTCTCTATATACTTTCCTCCATCTAACTAAAACTCTCTAACCTCTATCTTCTACTTACTTCTATCTCTCTCTCTATAATTCTTATCCACTCACTTCTCTATTTCTTTTCTTCTCCTTCTAACCACTCTCTACTTAATTCTTCTCTCTATCTGACTAAGTCTTATCTTAACTCCTCTCTCTATCTCTAACTAACATACTCTCTCTATCATCTCTCTCTATCTCTCTTACTACATAAATCTTCCTAACTCTCTCTTATCTCTCTCTATACCTAAGCTCTCTCACTCTAACTACTCCTCTCTGCCTCTCTCTAATCTATCTTCTCTACTCTTCTTCTCTTCTCTATCACTCAAACTTCATAACATACTTCTTACTCTCTCTCTACATCCTTACTCTCTAATCTCTCTAATCTTTATAAACTCATTCTCCTCCTCTACTCTACTTAATCTCTCTCTACATTTCTAACTACAATTTTATCTACTATCTCTACTCTCTCTCTTCTTATTCTATCTCCTTCTCTCTTTTTCTCTCTCTCTATTCTTACTACTCTCGCTACTAACCCTAACTTTCTACTACTAACGTAACTAACTACCTCTTATCCTATCACCCTTCTTCTTTCTACTACTCTTCTACTCTATCTCTCTCTACTCTTCGTCTAACCTTCTCTACTAACTACTCTTACTCTCTACTACTCTATTTCTACAATTCTCTCTCTCTAAACTCTTACTCAAAAAAACTTACTCTCTCCTTTCTCTCTCTCAACTATTCTAATCCAACTAAACTCTACCTCAATCTTCTCTCTCTATCTTCTTTCTCTTTCTCTCTCTCTCTTCTTCTTTCTACTACAACTTCCTCTTTCTATTCTCTTCCTTACTACTCACCCTCTCTTATACTAACTCTATCAAATCTACATCTCTCTAATTTCTTCTCTACTTCTACTTACTCTACTAAACAATCTCACTCTAAACTTTTCTCTCTCTCTCTTCTACTTCTTTGCTACATCTCATACTAACCATAACTCTCTTTTCTCTTACTATCGTCCTCTCTCTCTTACTTCTAATTCTCTATCTTCTCCTCTACTATAATATTAGACTTTAAATCTCCTACAACTCTTGATCTACCTCTCTCTTCTTCATTCTAAAAACTCTCTCTTATCTAAAATTCTCCTACTTCTATCTCTACTCTCTAATTATCTTCTACTCTCATCTTTTCTACTACTCTATCTAACTTCTCTACTCTTCTCTAACTACTAACTCTAACTTCTCTCTTACTTACTCTCTAATTCTTTACCTTCTACTCTCTTTCTAATACTTTTCTACTTATCGCTCTCTTCTAATTCTCTACTCTCTCACTCCTCATAAATCTCTTTCAATCTTAACTCCTCTTCTAATCTTCTCTCTACACCTTTCTAACTACTTCTATACTCTAACTTCACTATCTCTCTCACTTTTTGCTACTAATCTTTACTAACTCCTCTCTCTCTCTCTTTCTCAACTTCTTACACACTTACTCTAACTCTACTTCTCTTACTAAATCTCTCACATCTCCTAAACTAATACTTCAAATCTACTCTACTGAAAATACTCTTATCTACTTAACTACTTTCTATTACTTATACTTCTATAACTACTATCTTTACTCTCTTCTTCTGCTATACTATACTACTACATCTTCTACTCTACATACTCAACTCTCTACCTATCCTTTTACTCTCTCTCTATACTACTACCTCTATATCTCTTCTCTTCTCTCTCTACTACTCACTCTACTGCTAACATCTCTTATTAAACTCTCTACTACTTCTCTTCTCTCTTTCTCTTCTCTTCTATCATTCTTATCTCTCTTCTCTCTCTTACTCTCTCTCTCTTACTTCTCCCTCTTCTACTTACCTCTCCTAATCTCTATCTTTTCTACTCTCTACCTCTTATTCTTCTCTCACTCTCTCTACTCCTACTCTACTAAACCTATATCTCTCTATAATTCTCTATTCTCTTCCTTCTCAACAGTCCTATACTCTGTTTACTCTTCTTACTACACTACTACTTCTTCATAATCCTTACTCATCTCTACTCTCTATCTATCTCTCCTCTCTCTTTCTTCTACTTCTCTCTTCTCACTAAAATCTCTCTCTCACTCTCTACACTACTATACTTCTCTATCTTCTAATACTTCTACTCCTCTAGCTAAGCTCTCTCTACTTCTCCTCTTCTTCTCTACTCTCTCCTCTCACTCTCAATCTCTAATATTCTCTATACTTCTCTACTATCTTTCTCTAATATCTACTCTCTAATCTTTCCTCTTCTCTACTACTTTACATCTCTCTACTACTCTCCTCCTACTTCATCTACTTAAATCTTACTCTCTACCCTCTAACCTTATACTCTAACTTCTCTCTACTCCTTAACTACTAACTATACTACTCCTCTCTTACTCTAAAACTCAAACTAAAACTCTCATTCTACTTCTTTTCTTACTACAACTACTTCTTTCTCTACTATCCTCTAATACTATCTCTAATCCTTACTCTCTATCTCCACTTCTCTACTTCTCTCTTACTAATTCTACACTTACTCTCTCTACTATAACTACTCTAATCTAATTTCTTCTCTTTTCTACTCTAATACTTACTATCTTAATTCTCTGCCTCTCTACACTACTAATTCTCTCTCAAACTCTCTTTCTACTCTTCTATGCTACTAATTTTCTACTCTTCTCTATCTTATCTCCTTCTCTTCAATACTCAAACTAAATCTTTCTACTTCTACTCTACTCTCTCTTCTACTTTCTGTTCTTTATACTACTGCTCTTCTATCACTTCTTATCTCTAATCCTTACTGCTCTAAATCTACTTCTCTCATAACTCTCTCTCCTACTAACTATACTTTCTATCTTATTCCCTTCCTACTCAAAAACTTATACTCTACTTCTCTCTCTTAACTTCTCCTTCTAACTAACTACATTCTAACTTTCTCTTCACTACTACTACCTTCTCTTCTTACTCTTCTCACCCTCTTCTCTCTAATCCCTCTACTAACTCAAAATTCTTCTATCTCTACTAAATCTCTCACTACTTCTCTCTAGCTGCTAATCCTCTTCAAACTACTTTTTTATTATCTAAAACTCTACTATCTTTCTACTCTCATCTCTACTCTCTACTTTCTACTCTCTTCTTCTCTACCTACTTTTTCTCTTTCTCTTCTTACCTAACCTCCTAACTATCATCCCCTCTACTTCTTCTACTAACTATTCTTCTTCTTCTCTACTCTCTCTTCAAATACTAACCTTCTACTTAACTCTACGTCTATCTTCTACTCCTCTTCCCTCTCTCCCTCTTCTCTCGTTTTTACTACTCATATCTCTTATCTCTCTAATCTATCTCTACTACTACGTTTCTTTACCTCTTTCTTAACTTCTACTAATCTACTACTCTACTCTAACACTAACTATCTCTTCATAACTCCTACTCACTAAAAACTACGTTCTTCTATCTCACTCAAATCTCTACTCTAATCTCTACTCTCATCTCTCTACTATCTATTCTTACTACTTGCTCTCTTCTCTCTCTTATCCTTCTACTTCTTTCACTTACTCTCTCTAGTTCTAATCTACTCTATCTACATAACTTCTATCTAATACTCTTCTCTCTTCTCTCTACTATCTCTAAACTCTTAATCTCTCACTCTTCTCGAAAACTCTCTTCTTCTACTAACTAACTCTATCTTCTTCCTCTACAACTCTAAATACTATCACTCTCACTCTCTACTCTCTAATCTACTAACTTCTCTCTAAATTGCTCTTCTACTACTACTAACTCTATCTAATTACTCTTCTCCTACTTAACTCTACTCTCCTCTTCTTCTATACTAACTATCTTTCCTCTCTCTCTATCTATCTAATCTTGCTATCTCTACAATCTAACTTCTACTTCTTCTACTATCTTCTATTCTAATCCTCTTCTCTACTCTCTACTACATACTCTTCTATCTACTCTCCTATCTCTATCTATCTTTTCTCTATTATTACACTCTCTCTCACCACCTCTACTACTCACATCTTTAACACTCTCTCTCTATCTCTAACTTATCTCTAAATCTAATATCTAAACTTCTTAACTCTCTCCTCTCTCTCTAACTTCTCTTAACTCTATCTATCTAACTCTACTCTTAACTTACTCTACTACTTCTCTCTACTATCTCTCTCTTCTTCTTCCACCCTAATCTCTCTCTCTTCTAAACTCTCTCTCTTCTCTACTCTTTCTTAAACTATATCTTACTCTTATCTAATCTCTATCTCTCTCCTCTCTACTCTACTCTTTCTCTATTCTCTAATCTAATATCTTCTTACTATCTTTAAACTCTATCTCCTATACTCTCTCTCTTTCTACTAACTTCTTCTCTTACTCTATTCTACTAATCTATCTCTACATATAACTCTTTCTCTTCTTCTATATCTATCTATTCTCTTCTAATATCTCTTCTTCTACTATACTTTTTTTTACCCTTTCCCCTTTTTTTTTTTCACTTTTCCCCCCTTTCCCCCCCTCTCCCTTTTTTTCCCTTCCCCCCCCCCTTTTTCTTTTACCCACTTCCCCCCCCCCCTTCCCTTTTTCTTTTCCCCCCCCTCCCCCCCCCCCCATCCCACTTTTTCTTTTTTCCCCCATTTTCCTACCCTTTCCCCCCCCCTTATTTTTTTACCCCCCCCACCTTCCCCCCCTTTTTTTTTTACTTTTCTACTTCCTCTCTTTCTACTTTTTTTTCCTCCCCCCCTTTTTTTTCTTTCCTATTTTTTTCTTTTTTTCTCTACTCTACTCTTTAAACTATACCTACTTCTACTAAATCTCTCTTCCTATTTCTACTTCTACTTCGTTCTACTTATTATCTCTCTCCTCTTCTTAGCACCTACTCTCTTCTAAAACTTCCTAAACTCTCTAACTACTCACTCTTCTCTCTCTCTACTAGCTCTACTACTTAACTACACTCTTCTCTTTCTCTCTCTTCTCTTCTCTACTTCTCTTCTATTTCAAACTCTCTCTCTCTCTTCCTCACTCTTCTTACTTCTTCTTCTACTCTTCTATCTCTCTACTATCTCACTCTTCTATACTCTCTAACTTACCTACTACTAATCTTCTCCTTATACTTATCTCTCTTCTCTCTCTATTTACTCTACTGTCCTTCTATCTTACTCTCTCTCACTTACTTATATTTACCTCTAATACTTCTACTCTATCTTCTACTTCTACTTCTACTCTCTCTTAAAACTACTCTCTTCTACTACATCTACTCTATCGTACTCTATCACTTCTAACTCTACTTTCTATCTCTAACTACTTCTAACTTCTTCTCTCTCTAAACTACTATTCTAACCTCTAACTACTTAACTTAATTCTTCTCTTCTTTCTTCTCTACTCTCTTATCTAACTTCTTAGAACTATCTCAACTTCTCTTTTCTATCTCTACTCTCTACTCTAACTCTAACCTCTCCTTAACTCTCTACTATCTACTTCTCTAGCTTCTACTTCACTTTCTTAAAATTCTTGCTCTTTCACTAATCTTCTTCTAAGCTCTACTACTAACTACACTCTATCTCTACTCTAATCTACTCTCTATCTATTCTCTTCCTAAACTATTTCTTTGCTATCTCTAACTAAAAAATTCACTCTCACTCTCTTCTCTCTCTTACTCTACTCTACTCTTCTACTACTTCTACTCTACTCGATTCTACTAAACTCTCTCTCTCTATATCATCTCTTAACTTCTTTCTCTAAATCTCTCTCTTCTTTCTACTCTAGTCTACTACTAACTCTCACATCTCTCTACACTAACTTTACTTATCTAACTCTTCTTCTCTCTTCTACTACCCTCTAATCAACTTATCCCCTTTTTTTTTCTATCTCTCTCTACTCATACTCCTACTAACTTTTACTCTACTTTCATTCTACTACTTACTATCCTACTCTTATATCTACTTAACTTCCTACTCTTTAAACTGCTCTTCTAATCTTCTCTCTACTCTCTCTCCCCTCTCTCTTACTCTCGATCTTATACCTCTCTAACTAATCCTCCCTTCTATCTATCTACTACTACTCTCTATAACTTCTACTCTCTAAACTAACTCCTACTATCTCTCTTATACTATCTACTTATCACCTCTCTCTTCTAATCTCTACAAACTCCTTTAATCTACTACTAAATCACTAACTACTCTACTTCTCTATTATTAACACTCTAACTCCTCTCTATCTACTCCTATATCTTATACTATCTTCTTAATCTACTAACTCTCTTATCTTCTTATCTCTCTCTAACTTATATAATCTCTCTTCTCTATAACTTTAACTACTACCTCTCTCTATCTCTCTCATTCAATCTCTCTCTAAGCTCCCTCCTCTCTTCTTACCTTTCTACTACTCTCTACTCTCTTACTACTTACTCTCTCTCTCATTTAACTTCTCTAACTCATTTCTCTCTCTAACTCTCTCTCTACTACTAAAAATTCTTCTCTCTCTCTATCTCTTTTTCTAAACTAAACTCTCTACTACTCTCTATCTCTTCTACTTCTTCTCTTCCTCTACTACTCTCTCCTAAACTAAACTCTCTCTAATCTCGCTATAAATTCTCTACTTTCTATTCTCTCCTATCTCTAAAACCACTCTTCTAAAAAACAAGAAACTTCTCATATTCTATCTTTAACTACTTTTTTTCTCTTCTTACTCTACTCTCTGCTCTAACTCTCTACTAATCTTCTCTCTTATCTCTACTATCTCTAACTTTATTATCATACTGTGATACTAACTCTCTCTCTCTCTTACTACTAACTCTCTTTCACTATCTTCTCTAAATCTATAAACTTTAACTAACTCTTCAATTCTCTTTTCTCTCTCTCTACTCTACTTTCTCTACTCTCTCTCTCACTTTCTACTAAAACTCTCTCCTACTAAACTACTTCTCTAACTACTTCTACTCTCTCTATCACTATCTCCTCTCTTAACTCTACTCCTCTACATACTAAAACTACTACTACTAACTTATCTATACTACTCTAACTCTTCTTTCTGCTATAACTTCTCATATTACTACTCTCTATCTAAACTACTACTCCTCTCTTACACCTAATTCTAAATTCTACTATATCTAACATTTAACTACTTTTTCTCTCTTCTACTCTCTAACATCTTCTCTCTCTTATTAGCTCTACCTTTCTACTAACTACTAATCTCTCCTCCTAACTACCCTAAATCTTCTCTCTCGCTCTAAATCTCTTTTCCCCCCTCTTCCCCTCTACTCTCACTCATCTAACTATCGATCTCCTCTTACTACTTCTCTCTTCATCTTTCTCTCTACTACTACTAACTACCATCTACTCTAACTCTTTCTTCTACTTCTCTCTCTCCTACTAAACATTCTCTCACTCTACTTACTTCATTTCTCGTACTTCCACTATCTACATTCTCTCCTACTAATACTTCTCTACACTTCTATTTATCTTAACTACTTTCTCTTACTACCTTCCTCTCTCTTTCTCTCTACTTCTTTCTATCTATCTCTCCTACTACTCTACAACAACTAGATCTACTCTTACAATAAATATACTATTCACTTACTATCTCTCTTCTCTAATACAAATCTACTCATTTCTCTTCTCTTCTACTCTCTCCTCTCTTCTCTAAATTCTCTCTCTCTCTCTCTCTACCTTCTCCTCTTCACTCTACTCTACTCTAATCCTCTCTACCTAACTAAAAACTTCTCTCTCTCTACTCATACTTATCCTCTACTCTCTTCTCTACTATCTCTCACTACACTACAAACTCTCTTATTAAAATGGAGTGCTACTTATCTTCTCTTCTACTCTTACTCTTCACTCTCTCGTCTTCTACTCTTCTCGCTCTCTCTCTCTTTCTTCTTTCTAACTTCTCAACTCTCTTCTATCCTTCTCTACTCTAAATCTCTACTCTCTATACTCTCTTCCTCACTTTATCTCTCTCTTCTCTATTCTCATCATACTAACTAAAACTTACTCTTCTAAATCTCTACTATCTAAATAACATCTCTCTCTTCTTTCTATCTCTCTCTTCCTTCTCTTATCTCTCTATTCTCTCTACTTTTCTTCTTCTCTCTAAACTCTTCAATCTTCTCTTTCTATAACTCCTAACTCTAATCTTTTCTACTACTCTACTATTCTCTCTATAGTCAAAAATCTCCTCTTCTCTAAAACTCTACTACTCTATACTCTCTCTACTTCTTCTTCTACTATTTTCTATACTAACTATCTCTCTCTACGTTCTTATCAACTAACATCTACTACTTCTAAACTTCTAAAACTACCTAAAACTTTACGAAAACTAAACTGCTACTTCTACACAATCTTCTTACTAATCTTACTCTCTACTACTAACATCTCCAATCCTAACTACTTCTATACAAATCTCCTCACTCTTCTCTCTTAAACTATACTATACTCTTCTTCTACCTACTGTTTCTCTCGCCTCTTTCTTTACCCTCTTAAATCTCTGACTTCTTCTCTTCATTACTCTCTATCTCTTACTAGCTACTCTACCTAAATACTTAAATCTTTCTTCTCTACTATCTAATACTATTCTACTACTATACTACTTCCTCTATCTACTACTCACTCCTACTCTTCTACTTCTCTATTATACTACTTTTTCTCAAATCTCAACTTAACCCTTCTCTAACTAGTCACTCTCATAACCTTCTATCATCCCTCTTCTATCTTCTCTACACTACCTCTCTCTTCTCTCTTACTTCTTAAATCTATCTACTCTTTCTACTTTCTCTCTCTACTACTCTAAATCACTCTACTTCTTACTTACTACCTATACTCTACTTCCTATCTAACAACTTCTAACTCTCTCAAACTAAAATCTCTTCTACTCTCCTTCTCTACTTTTCTCATAACTTCTACTCTAACTACTTCTTCTTCTCTATTTCTCACTACTTCTCTCTACACTCTCTATACTCTTCTACATCATACTTTAACGCTCTACTCAATACATTCTTAACTTCTACTCTCTTCTCTCTCTAACTTTCTACTACTATCCTAATCAATCTTCTACTTCTACTCTACTACTACTATAACTCTATCTATCTCTCTCACTTCTATCTACTCATCTTATACTCCTCTCTCTCCTCTCTCTACTTTCTCTCTACTCAATCTATCTTTAAACACTTCTCTCTACTACTTCTTTCTACTATCTCTCTTCTCTTCCTCTTCCTCTTCTATCTCTTCTCTAAAATATCTCATTCAACTCTTACTCTTCTATGCTCTTCTCAATCTTCTCTTACTCTAACCTTCTCCTCTCTTCTCTCTCTACTAACTCTTCTCTATCTACTCTCTACTTCTCTATAACTACTACTCTCTAAACTCTTCTACAACCTTCACTCTCTTCTAAACTTCTCTTATCTCTCTATCTTCTAATATCTACTCTCTTTCTACTTCTCTCTCTTGCTCTATCTACTACAAATTCTTTCTCTGCTCTCTTCTCTTCTACTACTTCTCTCTCTACTATCTCAAAATCTCTAACTAAAAATCCTACTAAACTACCTCTCTTTACACCTATCTCTCTATAACTTCTAACTCTATCTATCTATATCTCAAATCTCTTAAGTCTAAGCTTGCTTCCTATCTAATCTCCTCTCTCATAACTTACTACTACTAACTAAACTTCTAACCTACTTTTCTTCTCTCTTCTACTACATCTACTACTCTTACTATTCTAACTTAAACTTTTCTTTCTCTCTCTCTCAAAAACTAACTCTTATCAATTAAACTATATTCTTCTCTCTCTCATCTTACTTCTCTTTAATCAACTCTCTGCCTCTACTTACAACTACCTCTCCTCTCTCTACAATCTTCTACTACTCTAACTAATCTACACTACCCTCTACCCTTTTAAACACTCTTCTCTCTTCCTTATTCTTCTACTCTTCTCTTCTTATACTAACTTCTCTAATCCCTACTATCTCTACACTATACTCTTCTCTAAACTCTTTAAACTCTCCCATTCTACTACTAACTCTTCCTCTAACTCTAATACCTTTCTCTCTATCTCTCTACTCTCATATCCTACCTCTCCTCTTTCTCTAAAACTTTACTAACTAGCTAACTCTCTACTACTACTACTCTGAACACTTCCAACTACCTCTTCTTTCTTCTATCTCTTTCTTCTCTACTTTCTCTCTCTAATCTAATACTCTCTACTTAATCTACTCTACTCTTTACTATCTCTCTTCTCTATTTCTAACTACTATACTACTCTCTACTCTCTAATACTCTCTATCTATCTCTAAAACTCTCTCTCACTCATACTCTAATACTTCTCTTTGGTTCTCAACAAACTCACTAAATCTCTACTTAAGTTTTCTCTCTATAATAAACATAATCTAATCTCTCTTCTCTCCCTATCTAACCTTGATCTTTCTCTCTATCTCTACATTCTTTCTTTCTAAATCCTCCTACTTTCTCCTCTCTCTCTATCTCTTCTAAACTACTACTAAATCTACTCTTCTCAACTCTCTTATATTCTCTATAACTCTCCTTCTCTTCTATCTTCTTTCCCCTCTCTCTTCTCTCACACTCTCTCTACTACCTCTTCTTCTCTTCTATTCTTCTCTTCTAAACTTCTCTTCTAACTTATCTCTACTATCTCCTAACTAACTACTCTTAATATAATCTCTCTCTCTCTAACTCTACTCTTACTACTACTCTGCTTACTCTCTTCTCCTTCTCTCTCACTTTCTAAATTCTAAATCTAATCTACTACTGCTACTCTCTTCTCTACTCTCTCTCTACTACTTCTCTAATCTTCCTACTACTCTAACTCTCTAACACTAACTTCTCTTCTACTAATCTTCTCTCTACTATCTCTCTTCTACTCTCTCTACAACTCCTCTACTTATCTTACTCTCCTCTACTAGCTTCTACTACTCTAACCTCCCCTTCTCTTACTACTTCTTCTTCTTCTTCTCTTTCTTCTCTATTCTTCTTTGTATTTTACAATTTTTTTTTTTGTTTGGAACTCTCAACTACACTATCTCTCTTCTCTTCTATCTATTCTCTATTACTCTAAATCTATCTATCTACTCTCTCAACTATATACCTACTCTACTCTTATATTCTCTTCATCTTCTCTCTATCTATCTAATTACTTCTTCTCTCTCTCTACTAATCTCTTCCTATCTACTTCTTCTATCTCTACTCTCTTCTCGCTAACTAACTCTCTATCTCTCTATCTCTATCTCAATCTACTACTCTAAATTCTCTCTACTAGCTATCTTTCTTCTTCTATCTAATATCTTCATTACCTATTCTCTAAGACCTATTTATAACTTACTCACTATCTCTTATTCTGACTATCTCTCTACTTCTTTCTACTCCTCTCTCTTCTTCCTACTTCTCTAAACTCTCTTCTCCTCTCTTTCTTACATCTACTAAACTCTTTACTCATCTCCTCTCTACTTTAATCTAAACTCTTCTCTTCCTCTCGACTTATACTCTCTCTTCTTCTATCTCCTACACTCTATCTCTATCTCTTATCTCTCTATAACTCTCTCTCTCTTTCTCTTCTATTCTCTCTCCCTCTCTCTGCTCTCTATCTACTTCTCAACTAATCTAACTATAAATAACTCTCTCTCTCTTATCTATTCTATCTCTTCTTCTCAATCTTCCTACTCTCCTCTCTACTCTCACTTAAATCTTTCTACTACTTCAATCTCTACTCTACTATCTCCCCCCTTTTTTTTCTCCTACTCATCTACTCCTCTCTCTTCTCTTCTTCTATATACATCTACGTTAATCCTATTCCTCACTACTATCTCTAAACTCTCTCTCTCTATTCTCCTACTCTTCTTCTTCTCTCTCTCTCTCTCTACTAAACAACTTTCTACTAATCCTCTATACTATCTCCTCTCTATACTACTACTCTTCTCTATCTCTCTATACTCTACTTCTCTAAAATCTAACTACTAACTACTCTCTCTACACTCCTCTATATTCTACACTCCTAACTCTACTACTTTCCTCTACTACTAATCTACTATCTCTCCTCTACTAACTCTACTCTATTATCATACTCCACTCTCTATTTACTCTACTCTTCTACTTCATTCTTCTCTATCTAACTTCTCTCTCTAATTCTTCTTAATACTTCTTCTTCTCTCTCTACTTTACTTCTTATAACTTCTAACTACTTCAAGCTACAATTCTAACTCCTCTCTTACTCTATACTTAACTACTTTAACTTACTTCTCTCTCTACAAATTACTTTCTCTACTATCTAACTCTCTTCTCTACTAAACTCTACTATACTCGCTCTATACTCTCTAAACTTATTCTTCTAACTACCTTCTCTAACTTCTACTTTCTATCTCTCCTACTCTAAACACTCTTCTACTCCTACTACTATCTCTACGTCTATTCTCTCTCTACCTCCTCCTCTCTTACTCTCTTCTACTACTAACTGCTTACTACTCTTCTACTCTCTACCTTTCTAAAATCTTTCTAGCTAAACTTACTCTCTGACTTCTTCTTTTCTCTCTCTCTCCTGCTCTCTCTTTTCTAAAATATCTTTTTACTTTTCTTCTCTACTCTACTTCTTCTCTCTAACTCCTTCTCTATCTCTCTACTCTTCTACTAAACTACTCTCCTCTACACTTCTCTTTTTCTCTCTTCTCTCTTATCTCTTCTCTCTTCTCTCTCTACTCTCTCTAATACCTCTTCTAACTTCTACTCTATCTATCTACTACTTTCTCTCTTCTCTATCTCCTTCTACTACTCTCTTTTTATCTTCTAAATTCTCTTAAACTCTACACTTCTCTACTCTCTACTCTCTTCTAACTAAATTTCTAAACTACTCAAATCTCTCTCTACTTTTCTAAACTTCTCCTTCTTCTCTTCTTAACTACTCTTCTAACTACTCTACTAACACTTCTACTAATCTACTCTAACTACTCTCTTCTACTCTACTCTTTACTACTCTCTACTCTTACTCTCTCTCTTCTCTCTCTACTCTCCTCTAACTCTAATCTTACTCTTTATCTACTCTCTCTACTCTTCTCTTCTTCTATCTAACTACTTCTCCTTCTACTAACTCTCTCTTCTACTCACTCTCTTCATAACTAACTAACTCTCTCGTTCTATACTCTACTCTACACTTCACCTCACTCTCTAACTCTCTCTCTCTCTTAAACTAACTATTATACTTTCTCTCTATCCTTCTTATTATCTCTCTCTTACTACGTAATCTCTATCTCTCTACTCTAATTCTCTCCCTCCTCTTACTACTTCTATCTACTATCTCTCTTTCTCTCTTTACACTAAATTCCTTACTATACTTCTTCTAACTTCTCTATCTAACTTCTTTCTACTACACTTCTCGTTCTATCCTCACTTCTCTCTCTCTCTACTCTCACTTCTTCTTCTATCTTCTTCTTCTCTATCTCTCAATCTACTAACTCTTATCTTACTTCTAAATCTCTCCTTCTCTAATTCTTATCTAACTTTACTTCTTTCTTTACTCTTCTTCAATCTCAACTCTCTCTCTCTGCTTCACTACTTCTAACTCTTAACACTCTCTCTATCTTTATAAACTCAAACTACTCACTAAACTGCTATCTTATTCTTATTCTACTATCCTTCTACATCTACTCTCTATCTTCTTATCTTCTACTCTAACTCTCTCTACCTATCTTCTTCTTCTAACTCTTTCTCTCTTCTTCTACAAACTGTAACTACTCTACTCTCTCTACTACTAATCTTATCTTTCTTCTAAAATACTCACTCACTGCTCTACTCTTAAACTAAACTAACTTACTACTATCTACTCTCTTCTCTCTATCTTCTCTCTCTCCTCTTCCTCTCGAGTCTTCCTTCTTCTACTCTACTCTCGTAACTACTCTACTCTCTTTCTATACTTCTCTTTTCTTTTACTTATCTGCTTCTATATATACTCTTATCTCTTCTTACCTCAATCTCTCTTACACTTCTACTCTCTTATCTCTACTCTCACTCCTCTCTACTTTCTTCTTCTCTTGACTACTATCTTCTTTACTACTATCTCTGCTAATCTCTCTTATATCTTCTCTTTCTACCTTCTTACTCTTCTAAATTCTACTTTCTTCTCATCTAACTCTCTCTCTAAAATACCTACCTCTATCTACTCTCTAATCTCATCTATACTCACTAACTTTTTCCCTATCATCTCTTTCTTACTCTAACTACTTAACTACTTCTCCTTCTATCTACTTCTCTACTTCTAACATCTTCTTAAAAAAACTCTCTGCTACTCTATTATACTCTCTCTTTTTCACCTCTCTTCCTAATCTTCTCTCACTCTAACTCTAAATCTCTTCTCTCTATACTCTGCTAACTACTATCTTCTTTAATCTCTCTATCTTTCTTTCTATACTAATTCTACTATCTTCTCTTAATCTACTCTTTCTCTTATCTTTAAAACTACTCTACTACTTCTCTCTCTACTCATCTCTACTTTCTTCTCTAGCTGACTCTAATCTCCTAACTCTCATCTTACTTCTAACTACCTTTTCCTTCTCTCTATTATCTCTCTACTCTACTCTTAAACTTACTTTCTACTCTATCTCTAAACACTACTTACTCTCTAACATCTAAACTCTACTCTTTCTTCTTACTATCTCACTCCTATCTCTATCTCTTCTAACTTCTACACTTATAACTCTCTTCTTCCCTCTATCTTACTACTCCTTCTAAATTCTCTACTCTTCTCCTATCTTCTATACTTACTAACTTTTAAACTCTTATACTTACTACTTCTACTCTACTCTTTCTCTCTCTTTCTCTCATCTCCTTCTCTCTCTTAACTTTCTCTCACTACTCTTCATAAACTTTCTTTACTCTCTCTTCTCTACTACCTACTTCTCTTCTCTACTCTTCTCTCTTCACTCTACTAATCTAACTCTCTCTCTACTTCTTCTTCTCCTTCCCCTACCTTTTCTTACTCTCTACTCTCGTTCTAACTATTTCTCTTTTCTCTAGACTACTCTAACTCTCTCTCTTCTCTCTTCTTCTTTATCTACTTTCTTTCTTCTCTTATATTATCCTATTCTTCTCTTATCTCCTTCTACTATGCCTAATTTATCTTAAACTTCCTATCTTCTCGCTCTCTCTCTCTTTCTAACTACTAATCTTCTCTAATACCCTCTTATCTTCTCGCTTACTATCTCTTC
Organism: Phyllomedusa bahiana; assembly: GCA_025379985.1. NCBI lineage: Eukaryota > Metazoa > Chordata > Amphibia > Anura > Hylidae > Phyllomedusa > Phyllomedusa bahiana. The sequence continues at coordinate 36,106 of JAODAL010036870.1, forward strand.
TTCTCTCTTCTAACTTCTCTTCCTATACTAATCTTTATCTCTCTACTTCTACCTCTAATACTACTCTCTCTCTTCTATCTATAATCTACTCTTAATATCTTCTTCTCTTCTGTTCTTCTCTCTTTCTATCTCTCTACCTACTTTCTATACTCTAAACTCTCTCACTACTTCTAATCTAATCTTCTAATATCTCTCTCACCTACTCTATCTTTCTTCTCTCTCTACTCTCTTCTACAACTCTTCTCTATTCCTTATCTCTACACACTCTCATCTATACCCCCTACTAAAACTACTACTACTCTCCTCTTCTAAACTTACTCTTCTAATTACTATCTACTATTAAATTCTCTCTCCTTCCTTCATCGTTCTAATCTTCTCTAACTCTATCTTCACTCTCCTACTTTACTTCTTACTTCTATCAACTCTCTACCTTCTACTCTTCTACTCTCTACTCTATCTCCTCTCTACTCAACTTCTGCTTTCCCACCCTCTCACTCTACACCTCACTACTTTCTCTTCTAACTCTCTCACTACTAAAACTTCTCTCTCTCATACCCTTACTTTAACTCTCTCTACTATATCTCTCTCTCCCTCTCTCCTCTCTTAAATATCTCTCTTCTCTCTATCTTTCTCTTAATCTCTCTCTTCTTCTTATCTACTTTCTCTCTCTCTACTCTATTCTAACTTCTCTACTCTTTAACTATAATCTTAAACTCTTTACTACTAACTCACTTCTCTTCTATTTACCTTTTCTAATCTTATTTATACTTCTCTCTAAAACAATCTCACCTCTAACTCTCTTCTACTCTTCTCTCTAATCTTCCTCAACTCTCTACTCTACTCTCTTTTCACACTCTATCTACTAACTACTCTATATTAATTCCTAAACTCTCTATTTCGATCTCACTCTCCTCTATACTCTTTTCTCTCTAACTACTCTACTACTAATCTAACCTATCTTTGCTACTACTTTCTATCTTATACCTTTCTCTATCTACTAACATAACTAATTCTCTACTCTACTCTATAACTCCTCTCTACTTTCTTCTCTAAACTATCTAAAAACTATACTCTACTTTGCTCTCACTAACTACTATCTCATCTCTACTACCTTCTACTCAATATCTCTAACTACTCTTAGAATCTCTCTCTCTTCTACTACTACTTCTAACTCTTCATTACTCTATTACTCTCTCTCATCTTCTACTCTCTACTTATTACTCTATCTCTCCACTGTCTAAACTATATCTCTTACCTCTTTCTACTACTCATCTTCTACTCTCTTCTCTACTACTGTTCTCTTCTACACAACTCTACGCTATTCTCTTCTATGCTCTAACCTACTTTACTCTCTACTATCTCTCTCTCGCTTCACACTCTTCTCTAACATTAATCTTCTTCCTCTAAATCTCCTACTTCTCTCTCTACTACTTCTTAACTCTCTTACTCACTCTCTAAGCTCTCTGACTATACTTCTACAACTTATCACAACTAATATCTCTCTTTTCTTACTCTCCTTCTCATCAATTCTTCTCTACTCTACTAATCTCTCTAACTCTCTAACAAACTCTATACTCTCTAGCTACTTATCTAACTCCTTAACTCTTCTATCTGCTACTGTCTACTTCTCACTTCTCTACTTTTACTACTACTTCTAAACTCTACATATCTCTATAACCTCTTCTCTCTACTCTATACTCTCTCCTCTACTCTCTAAAACTTTACTATTAACTCTCTCTTCTAAATCTCTAACACTAACACTCTAACATTTCTCTTTACTCTCTCTCTTCTCCTCCTCTATTCTACTATCTCACTCTTACTCAATCTCTATTCTTCAACTAAAACTCATCTACACTCTCTAACTTAACTATTACTAAACTATTTAGATACTTCTCTCCACCTTCTCTCTGTTCTCTTCTCTATATCTATCTAAAAACTAACTAACTCTTCTCTCTTAAACTCCTATACAACTACTTCTTCTCTACTACTCTCTTCTACAAACTATACTCTCAACTTTACTTAACTAAACTATCTCTCTCTTCCTTATGCTACTAACTCTCTTCTTACTTAACTTCTATATTAGCCTCTAAATCTAAACTTTCTCTCTACCTATCTCTCTCTACTTCTATCTCTACTCCCTCTCTCTTCTTCTACTCTACTTCCTCGTCTAAACTCCTCTACTACTTACTTCTACTCTCTCTAACTCTTTATTACTTCCTCTCTACTACTAACTACTCCTAACCCTAACCTCTCTCTCTCACTCTCTAACTACTTATAACTAACTATCTTCTCTCTTACTTCTTTTTCTACTACTCTCTTCCTCTAAACTCTCTCCTTCTCTCTCTCTCGCTACTCTAGCTAACTATCTTTACTAACTCTTTCTTCTACTAGAACTTCTTCTCTCTCTATCTACTATTCTTACTTACTCTCTTATATCTCTTCTTCTTTCTCTGCTATCTTAACTCTTACTCTCTCTTCTATCTTCTTAACTAAATAACTAACTTCTTTCTTCTACAAATAACACTTTCTCTCTCTCACTCTATCTTCTGCTTATAATCTATCTAACTACTCTACTTTCTCTTCTCTCTCTCTCTCTCTTCTTCTACTTATTCTCTCTTCTAAACTTCTTCTCATCTCTCTAAACTTCCTAGTTCTCTTCTCTAAACCTCTCTATATCTACTATCTAACTAATTCAACAACTCTTTCTTTCTCTGTTTCTCACTCTTACTCTGCTCCTCTAGAAATAAACTTCTCTTCTACATCTCTAATCTACTACTACTCTCTACTACTCTCCTCTCTCTCTTCTCTCTTCTTCTAATTATATGACCTACTCTCTCTTCTACAATCTTCTACTTCTTTCATCTGCTACTCTAACTATCTTCTCTTCTACTTTCTTTTAATCTTTTCTCTCTCTTCTCTCTTTTCTCTCTCTTCACTCTACTCTCCAATCTCTCTCTCTATCTACTAACTTACTACTTATCTAAACTTAAACTCTTTTCTCTATCTATCTAAACTAATCTCTACTTATCTTCTCTCAACTATTCTCTTTCTCATCCTCTCATCTCTTCTCTTCTCTACTCTCTTTCCTCTAACCTTTTTCCCTACTCTATCTCTACTCTTCTTCTCTCTCTACTCTCTAACTTACTCTCTACTCTCTACTCTTCTCTTACTAGACCTTCTCTCTACCTCTACTCTTAAACTTCTAACATCTACTTCGATCTTAACTCTATCCTTCCTCTCCTACTTTCTTCTCTCTACTCTACTTACCTATCTAAATCTTCTACTCTCTCTTATCACATAATCTACTCTTAAAACTACTCTTCTTTCTCTCCTAAACTCTAACTCTTCTTCCTATTCTTTCTCTTCTCTCCTCTCTCTAAACTAACTACTACTCTCTCTCTACTTCTCAATACTCTCTACACTTCACTACTCTCTTTCTACTTTTTTATAACTTCTATTAACTCTTTTCTAATATAATCTAAAACTATACTCTACTATCTACTTACTATCTTTCTACTACTCTTTCTACTCTTCTACTTAATCTTTTCTTCTCTATCTTCTACTACTCTCTAATCTCTCTACTACTCTATCTCTCTAAATTTTTTTTTCTTTTATTTTCTTAAACTTTTTTTCCCCTCTCCTCTTCCCCCCTCTTTTTCTTTTTTCTCCCCCCTCCCCTTTCCCCCTTTTTTCTTTCTTTTTTCCCCTTTTTTCCTCTTTTTTTCACTAATTTTTTAAATTTTTTCTTCTCTTTTTAAACCCCCCTTTTATTCTCCCCCTTTTTTTTTTCCTCTCTTTTCTTTTCCCCCCTTCTTTTTTTTTCTTTCTCTCCTTTTCTTTTCTTTTTTCATCTAAATTTTTTCTTCTCTTCCCCCCCCTCTCTTCTCTCTCTTACCCCTCTTTTTCTTTTTCTTATTTCTTCTTTCTTTTTCTTTCCCCCCCCTTTTTTCTTTCTCCCCCTTTTTTTTTTCCTTTTCCCCCCCCCTCTCCTTTTTTTTTCCCCCTCTTTCTTCCCCTCCCCCACCTTTCCCTTTTTTTTCCCCCTTTTCTTCTCTACCCCCCTTTTCTCCCCTTATTTTTTTTTTTTTTTCCCTTTCCATTTTTTTCCCCCCCTTTTTTTATCTCTTTCCCCCTCTTTTTTTCTTCCCCTCTTCTTCTTACTTCCTTTTTTCTCTTACATTTTTTCCTTTTTTATTCTCTTCCCCCTTTTTCCTCTCCCCCTATCTTTTTAAACCCTTTTCCCTTTTCTAACTTTCTTTCCCTTTTCCCCCCTTCCCCCTCTTCCCCTTTTTTCCCTTCTTCTCCCTTTTCCCCTTCTTTCTCTCTCCCTCTTTTTTTCCCCTTTTTTTTAAAAATTTTTTCCTTCATTTCCTTCTTTTTTCCCCCTCTCTTTTCCCCTTTCTTTTAATTTTTTTCTATTCTTTCTTTCTTTTCTTTAAAATTTCTCTCTCTACCTCTTTTCTCTTTCTCTTTAAAACCCCCTTTTTTCCCCTCCCTTTTCCCCCCTTCTAATTCTTTCCCCTTAAATTTTTTTTTATTCCCCTCCCCTTTCCTCTATTTTTTTCTCTCCCAACTTTTTCTTCTTTTTCCCTTCTAAACCTTCTAACTCCCCTTTCTTTACGTAACCTTTTTCCCCTTTTTCTCTTTCTTCTTTTTCCCTTTCCCCCTTTCCCCTCTCTTTTTTCTCCCCCTACCTTCCCCTTTTTTTTCTTTTTCTACTTCTATTTTTTCTTTTTTCCCCTCTCTTTTCCCTTCCCCCCTTTTTTTTTCCCTTTCTTCTTTTTTTTCTTTTCCTTCTTCTTCTTTTTTTTCTTTTACCCCTTTTTCTACCTTCCCCACAATTAACTTTTTTTCTCCCTTTTTTTTTTCTACCCCTTTTCTCTCCCCTTTTTTTTTTTTCTCCTCCTTTTCTTCTTTCCTCTTAATTTCCTTCTCTCCCTTTTTCTTTTTTCTTTTTTAACCTTTTTTTCTTTCCCCTTTTTCTTTTTTCTTTTCCCAACTTTTTCA